>VYXH01002833.1:123466-175168 GCA_013397275.1 Burhinus bistriatus | reverse complement strand
TTTTTTTTTTTTTTTTACCTTTTAAACAAATTGAGTCTCCCTGGGGAGTTGGAGGTGAAACCCACACTCAACGGAATGACCAATAATGAAGTGACCAAGCCCACTGCATTAGAACCTAATTCAGAGTACTGAATGTCAAAGAATGCAATTTCTGGCTACAATGGCATCATTTAGGCATGTCCCAGACCAGCAAAGGACTTAATTCTGTCCTAAAATAAGAAATGGTGATGGGAACACTGATATTCTTGAAGTTAAATGCATACTTTGCTAGGTTAAGCCTCAAGTACTTATAAATAATAGAGAAATTACCAAGCTATCAAGATTAGTCCCTAAATAACTGGATGGCCAAAGAAAGAGTTGAGTATCTAAAAAAATTCGAATCGGTGTCCAAAGAGCTATATTACCAATAGAAAAAAGCATGTATTAAGAACTCCAGTGACCTAAAATTCTTTCACCACCTTGGAAATATTAACAATAAAGGCCACCCTTTTCCTCAAATATACATGATGACAGCTCTTTCATTTCTGTTCAATACAGTATTACCTTGCAGTTTTGTGCACATTAATAATACAGCACAGTTGTAATGCTATAATGCCTTATAACCCAGAGTAAACATAGTATATTGATCTAATACAGAATGATGTGGTAAGCAATGAGGCTAAAACAAGCATCTAAGAAGGAATTCATGATGGAAGCAAACAAGACTGTTTCCAGTAACTCTGTGCAAACATTAGGAAGGCAGTTAATTGGCAAAATGAATTGGAATTAATTATGCATGAATCTTCTGGCAAGTACAGCAGCACTCAACTCATTGAGAAATCATAGTTTGGAACAGAGGATGACATCCTGATTGCATTATATCCTGAATGTGCTTATAGCTACTTTTCAGAGGATTGCAAGGTCCATAGCTAACTTTATAGAGTACACTGTCATTACAAGAAATAGCTGGGATTTCTGAACAACTGATGATGCTTTTCAAGAATCCTGACAGATGAGTAAGGACAATACACTATCTTTAAAAAGAGAAAAGGGGTAAGACTCAAAAAATGAGATCCCTGTGAAGATTTAGAAACAAATAAGTAATCAATCTGCATTTTAAAAAAATCAGGAGATAATAAAATGATAAAAAGAGCCATTATAAATTTTAAAAAAATAAAAATCTATCAAACCAACTTAATTTCCTTCCTTGACAAGGTAACTAGCACACTATCTAGGAGAACAGAAAACAGTAAAAGTAAGAAATTTGAATTTTGGTATTGCTTTTTGACACTGTTCAACATGACATTCTCATAAGCAAGTTAAAGAAATATGGTCTAGCTTTAATCACTGTAAAGAGGATACACAACATGGAGCAAAATATTCCCACTTTAATTGGTGTGAAGTACTGGGCTTTGCCTGGGATATCACTTTTTATGGAAGGGGCAGATAAACAGCATAACAGGCCAACAAGAATAATAAAAAGTTTAGAAAGAAAAATTAAAGAAAAATCTAGAAGGTTCACTACATACAAGGAAGTTACACTAAGGAAGGTGAACAGTTAATTGATGACAGAAAACCAAAAAAATATATTCATTTACATCAAATCAGATTGACACTGGATATTAAGAAAATCTTCCAAATAGTTATGGAGGATGAAGTATTGGGATGAGATATGTGGTAATGTTCAGAGAGTCACAGAGTCACAGAATGATTCAGGTGGGAAGGGCCCTTGGGAGGCTGTTTGTTCCAACTCCCCACTCAAATCAGATCCAACAAAGGTAGGTTGCCCAAGAAGTTCTGATTACACAGTCTCTTTGGGAGCCTGTTCATGTGTTTCACCACCCACTTTGTGGCATTTTTTTTTCTTTTATCTTGCTGGAATTTCCCATGTTGCAGCTTGTGTCCATTGCCTCTTGTTCTGTTATTTTGCATCTCCAAAAAGAGTCTGGCTCTGTCTTCTCTATGTCATACCACTAGGCAGCTGAACTGTGGAATTTCCAGTATTACAAGTATTATGAAAAGGTTTGATAAACATCGTCTGGAAAATGCTAGAATTTCCCTCAGTACAGGAGCTGAATGAAATGAGAATAAGTCCATTATCATTCTGTGTTTTCATGAGTTCCTAACTTTCTATAATTCTTTGGAATATGCAGGAACATAGCATTTAGTGAATGAAGGTATCTATTTATATAGATATTGGGTATAACAGAAAGTTCTGGATCAGTGGGTCATGAGTGCATTTCAGTTGTTTTGACCATACTCTTCTTATGGTAAAATATTTGGATCCCAAAGATTTCAGATTTTTTTTTTTTTCTCCAATACATTTATGGCAGGGGAACAGTTTGTGGTCTAGTTTTCTCTGGAGTGTAGGGGTCTTTGTAATGAATCACTTTTACTCTCAGAGGAAAAAAACAGTACCTAATTTTATTGTCAGGAAACAGATTGAAAAATTCTCAGCTCCAGAGACAAGAGGTCTTATACTGATGCTATTACAAAGTGTAGACAAATTGAGTCCCTTTATGTATCGCCAACTTCAACCAAATAAAGTTCAACTTTAATTTTGGAATTCAAACATTGTAAACTACAAAGCCCTGGTATTATATGAAGGGTTAATGAAAGGAAGAATGTTTTAGAAATACCTACCTTATTTCTCAGGCATTAACCATGTGACAAAGCTTGGGAGATGTAGAAGGAAATGTTGCAAATTAAAATTACCAGGACAATGTTTAAAAACCATACAGTTTAAAGAAGGCTTAATAGAAGAAACAATCTTCTGCAATTGTGGGTTTAGAAAAGATATGGAATGGAAATTTAAACTATCAAGTATTTAATACAGAGGAAAAAGAAAAGTATAAGGTGATATGTATGCTCCGTAGATGCTTGCAGAAAAAGTAAAGCAAAAATCTGGGCACGCCAAAATGAGAAAGGAAAAATGGTAAGGAGAAAGCAATTACGAATGCTGGAGGACGTTTTAATCAGCTATATGTGTTCATTTTCAACAAAAATGTCTAATGAGGGCACAGAAATGAAATCAGAAGAGTTATGCTGGAAGCAAGAAAATAACTAGCAACAAGAATTACATGAGAAAGAGCAAAGGGTAAACAAAGTGATGTTTGATGAAAATATTACAAAACAAATGATAAACACGCAGATTCACACAATATACATAGAGAATATGAAAATAATGAGAAGAGGTCTGAAATTTCAGAAATTATATTTTTAAAATTCATGGGAGCTAAGAGAGTTTCTTAACACTCTCAGAAAAGTAGATTTGATAGCTATAGAAAAGAAGAAGTGGAAAATTATTGCACAACTACCTTAATGGTGAATTATTCTAGGAAATACTCAAAGAGAAAAAAGAGTTGAAAATATAGAGTACAATCAATATATATAGATACAAATCTGACATGAAAATTTTGTGAGCATGTGTTTCAAAAAATGACACCAATAAATTGTAATTCCATTCTTCAACAGTGTTTGTGCGTATCTTCAGTGTTATCAATAGTTTAGACATAGGAGCGTGGACATTGGAGGAAAATGGACATGGCTGGGCTTGGGCCTTTACTCAATTCCTAGCGAAGTATAGAACTCGTTAAAGCCAAAGGGAGCTTACTCGGTTCAAAAATGAATTTTTCATTATCCACTAGATAGGTGAATGAGCCATCCATGATTTCAGTCTCAATTGAAAAAAATTGCTTTTTGGAATTCTTTCTCTGAAGTCAGAGGTTGAAAAAGTCTTTTTTATTTCAAATGAGAAGAAATATAGGCCATACCACTGAAATCCTGCCATCTCAACCTTACAGCTAGAGTCAGCAGTGTTCTCATTTTTGGTCACAGGAACTTAGTTAAGGAATTATTGTCCTCTTCAGACAGTCCTGCTGGCCTACATCTTGTGAAGTCACTCCCCCATTTTATTCTCCAAGGATGTCCATCCTATCCTTGAAGCATATTTCCGTGTTATGGGTAGCTGAAGTATGATAATGGTACTTTGCCGTGATATTGAAAGCAACATGTAAAGCAAATGCTGCTTTTTAATTTTGGTTGACCAGATATCATGATGGGCCTTTAATGACCCAAAAGTACTTTGCCTTCAGGCTAGAGCATGAAGGTTTGGTGAAACATTGAGGAAAGAAGGAAAAGTCTTGTAGATACAATTAGGATATTACACAGTGTTTACAATATCATTTTCTATCTGCTCTTTTCTACTCAGACTGTCCTGCTCAATTTTTTGTAAAGAGATGTGCTCGGTCCCATTTTCAAGATAACATTTTGGAATACATCAATTACCATGATTATGCTGAAATGAATTTGTAGTTCAAGGAAGTGTATTATCTCTCTTTTCCAGGGTTGGATTACCTTTTCTGGGAAAAGAACAAATAGCTGCAAATGTAATGTCTGTTAATCGTGATAATACATAAATTGAACAGCTTGCCACGATTACATTTATTATTTTGCTCTGCAGCCATAGTAGATATCTCCTTTAGCTTTCCTTCACGGATGTCTATTTCTTCAGCCAGCTTCAAAATAAAAGTTATAACCTATTCCTGTAAACAGTGACACATGTCTGCAGTCCTGACAAAACATTCATGATTTGTTGTGTGAGAAATGAGGAAACAGAAAATCTTTAACCATGTTTTACACAATAGTACCACCATATCCCTGTAAGCATTTGGGTCCTCTGCTCCATGGGACAGGCACACCACATAAAATATAGACCAATTTTTTTAATGTCAGTGACCCTATGGCCACCTTCCTATTGAGCTTCACCAATAATTCTTGGAGATGACTTGACCTAAAATGTACAGTGTTTTAAATCATTCTCCATGCAGTCCTCGTCTTTCAAAACATGCCTGTGGGAGAAGGTGGTAATAGCAGCACTCTCTAACTGCAATGCTCAGCCTGAAGCACATCTAATTTTGGTTGCACCCTCTGCCTGATGATGTCTTTTTTTGAGAGGAGGAGGAGGAAATTCACCTTCCCTCTTGCTGAAATCATCCTAATCAAATATTAATTGGGCCAGAGAGTGTGCCCACAGGCAATCAAAATTAATTGTTAAAGCACCCACAAGCACAAATTTCAGTTTGGGTCATGCTGAATATTTGCAAGTATTTAGTAGAGTCAAAACTGGAGCTGAATTTACTATGGTAGTTTGCTCTTTCTTGTGCTTATTTTTCTGTCTATATCCTCTATCTCGGTATGGTTATTGGCATATGGCATAAAAACAAGAATGGCTTCAGCATGGGCTGCAGGGGAAGTTGTCCCCTTACAGCTTGCTAGCTAGGAAATTCTTACGGTCGTTGTTAGTTCAAAACTGGTGTATTTTTTCCTCTCATTAATTTATTTGTCTTTGGAGTCCATGTATGATCTTCACATCCACAGCAAGCCAGTTACACTGGAAGCATGCAAAAACCATGACTCTGAGAAGAATCTATGAACAGCTTGAAAAAAATAGGGGCATAAACCAACACACAACTAATTAGTTCCATGTCAAAAACTAATACAAAATATTAGACCTGGCACTCAGTACTGTCATCCAAGAAAGGGAGGAGAAAATAAGCATAAATTAAAAAAAAAATAAAATTGTTCTGTTTGTAAAAGTGACTTTTCCAACCTTCTCCCTTGCCTGGAGGCAACACTGGGAAAAACATAGGTGCTATGTCTTCAATACAGTGGCCATGTGGCAAATACAACTTCTTCACCGACAAGATCCCTATTCTAGGCCAAGGAAAAAACCCAAGTCTGTAGAAAGCCCTTAGGGCTGGGTGAGCCAAGGTAAAGCTGAATGTGTGCAAAGCAATCTTGTTGGAGGGCTTTTTTCTTTTTTTTTTGTTAATAGTAGTTTGAGTTTGCTAGGCTTGAAAGCCTGAAGTAATAAATCAACTTTAAAGTGGATTTACTGGGTCTCACAAATTTTAAATAAGTTCAGATATGAAAGAGAGTGAAGAATTATTCCTCAAATAACAGAGTAACAGCACTATAATCCTGGTGAGATGTGAGAAATCGTATCTTATCATAAAAGGAAAGCAACTTTTAACAGATGTCACCAGTCCACGAGATTTAATTATTTATGAGGTTTGTTTGGTAAATACTTTGTTTCTAAACTGTGTTTCTATATCACTTGCAGTTCTTCACAGTTTCTCAGCTACTGCTGTACTGCCTAAAATCCTGTTAATGTTCCACTTTTGCAGCAGCTTGATTTCTTCCTTTTTCTGTCACTGTAACCTACTTTCCAGCTTCTGGCTAGCGGGGACCTGAGACTAAATGGGACAGGTCTGAGTGCTGGTTTAAGGATTTGTATTTGATAGGGGAAGCAAATTGCCTGTCATCATAGTCGAGGTGAATGTCAAGGAAATAAGAACTGGTCCCATCTTGAGCTAACCTGGTGTGTCCAAGAGTGTTAGCAGCAGTGGGCTGATATGAATACTTCTGTAGTAGGATGATCCTGGTTTTGTTGGGAAAAAAATGAATATAATGATTGATCAGACCTGTAGTCTCATCACTGATTTTTTCATTTTGCATTCAGAAAAAATCAACCACCCTTTTATCACCACACTCATTTTTTGTGGAGATTTACTGTACTGTTTTCCAACAGGAAAACAAAGAAGTGTCCTAGCATCACAGGAACAAAAATAATTAATCTACTATGCCGTGTGTAAGTGGCTTCCTCAACAGGCTAGCTCTCTGCTTCTGTCCCATTACAATTGTCATCTGTCTGGGGCGATGTACAGCATTTATGTAAAAGGGTTGTCTCGCCACTCCTCAAAGTCCATTGATTCTAATGGGAGACTTTCTGAAGACTTCGGTGGTATTTTGAACACATTTTTCCACATGCTTTTGAGTGTAATGGGTGTATGTATGTGCTCATGAATATCCAACCCCTAAAGACATTCTGGCAGAAATTTCCTTCAGGCTGTAATACCGGAGAATCTTGGATGTGATTTTAGGTTCTTTACTCAGCCAAATGCAGAAAATTCATGAGGTCTCAGGGGTTTGTTCCTCCAATTTTCACAAATGTTGGTAGTTCTATCATGGGCTGCATACTGCAATTTACTGATTATATCAAAGGAACTGAAGTGCTAATCCCAGGTGAGCCGCTGACTGTGTAATGAGAGGCTTCTAAAGTCTTTCAAAGTTACTGAAACAGGTGTTGTGAGGGATAAGAACATCAGAGTAAAGCAAGAAAAAATCCTATCACAGAAGCTTTGCTTCCACAGTCATTTGTGCTGAGCAGTAAGCATGTGGCTTTGCATCGTTTTGTTGTTTTTAATATCGATCTTCTGCTCCCACAAAGTTCCAGACTAACAAAGCCACAAAAGTGAAACTACACAGGCCAAAAAATTGCAATAGCAGTGGCAGGGCAGTTATCAGCCTCCCTTTTGAAACTCCTAACCAGGGCACTAACCTTTTATGAGACAGACAAATACCTACTAGGAACTAGATGAAGGTCATCCACACATTTCATATGGGTCACTGAATAATGATCACAGGGTAGCAACTTTCGTTTTGAATCAGTAATGCAGAGGTGAAAAGCACCATATTTCATTATTAATGCCACATGCACTCCAGGTCTCTGCTTTCATTTCTTCATTCTACTGGTTCTATGAACCCTTAAGAACCTGTTTACTTTTAGGGCTGAGCAGGCTGCTTTTTCTGACCTTCAAAATGGATTTTGAACCTTAAAAATTCTCTGTTTGCAGTTACAAAAGGGATGCATCTGAAAGAGTAATGTATGAAAAACACTTTTCAGGGAGCAAAAGAAATGTGTGTGTAAGAAGAAAGAGAATAAACTATATTCTTCATTATATGATAAAAAACTATAGAGTAATGAAAACAAGTAAATAAAACCACTGTGAAAATCAGAAAAATAATAATAAGCTTCTTTCCAAACAGATGGTTTGTTTTTATTTCACAACATACATAAAATATTTTATTATCATCTAAATTCACCTTTCTTCTCCATTTTATGACATAAGGCGGAGAAAGACAGAAAGGAAAAAGGAAACGAACACCTATTTGAAAACACAGTGATGGAATATGCCATTTCAAAGAGTCAACAAAATGCCCAGGACTGGATACTGTTGTGTGATATGCACTCCAGAGTATTCGGTACCTGGCAGGCTTAATTCTTATGTGACAGTCCAGTGGACCAAGAAATCAGGCTCTGGTAACTGAATTCTCATTTAATCCTTATATGGGCTTTTAAAGATTGACACTGAGACAAAAACATAAGCATCAAATTATAACTGCACAACAACTAGAACTTATTGTTGCTATTTTGTTATTAGGCTGGATTAGGCTATCCTTATGTTGCCTTCAAATAATGACAGCGTATGCTTACAGAACTCACTGCTGATGCTATACAGTGAGGCAGTGTGCTTGTTGTAATTCACAGGATTTTTTTCAAGAGAATATTTATCTAAATTTTAAGTTTTCCACTAGGAAAACTGAAATAAAGAGAGCAACTTCCGGGACATTATTTTTTGAACCTGAAACCACCTCCCTGTTGGCTGAAACCACTACTGAACTTCACGTGTTTAGCTGTTTCTTTTGAGGTAACCAGAAGATCTTCCATGTTCGTGTTTAAGACCCATGTTTGGAATCATACCTTTCTGTCTGACATTTAATGGACTCTGAGACTAAATCTGTCTTCATTAAATCTGATTTTTGAGTATGTTCCTGCCATAACAGTTAGCCAGATGTGCTACTTCATCACATTTACTAATTAATTTTATAAGGATAGCGGAATAGAATTGATTTTTCTAACAAGAATCTATTCATGCTGTGAAAGGTACTTTTGGTCTTCCTTTATTAAGCCCATGTTGTTATTGCCTCTCACATTGCAAGGTGCTCCAGATACTCAGAAGCCTTGAGAGCTGAGCCTCTAATGAGTTTCAAGGCATCCCTAGAATTCACCTAAGTGAAGTTTTCTATGTACGTCAAGTCATCAAACAAAAGGACTCTCGCTGCTTCCCAGGGGTAATAGAGCTCTGCAGCTCCAAAGCTGAGTCTCACAGGAGGAATTGAGCCCGTGATCATTTGGGTAATGGTGAGGCCAAGGTCACTCTGCATCCAGTGGACTGGGCTTGCCTCGGAGTTTTGTGCTGACCTCAGTCTTCTGCCAGAGTTCAGTGCAGGCTTTTTAATGCTAGTCAATGCGCATTTTGAGCCGGCTGCACTCTGCACAGAGGTCAGTGAGCACACAGCAGTCTCTGGAGCATCAAAACATGTTAACCTACTGCAAAAACTACTGCTCTAACAAGCTCTCAGGGCCATTGGAGCTGCATTGTCCTTGTTATTGGCTCTTAATCTCCATCCAAAATGTGTTATTTTTTTAAAAAAGTTTTCCTAGAGACTTTGTGCCATAAGATAACCAGAAACAAAAAGTCCTTTTTTCTCCTCAGAAGAGTGAATATGTCCCTTTGTATTTTATTAAATAAGTATATACCATATTTGACTAGAGCAAATGGATAAATTCTATAGAATTTAATAACTGAGCCAATGACTCAAATATAAAGTTCTTTTGACCCATGGAGAAAAGAATTTCCAGTATAGCAATAACAATAAAAACAAAACAGCAGTAACACCACCTCCACCAATAACAACAGAAAATATACTGGTAATAACTTTTTCCTAAAACATATTAAAGATCATAAATATATTTTTAACATTTTGTGCTCAATTTAATATTTAGTCTTACACAAAAATATGAATTTCAATTGCTGGGATACACACCTTGACAATATACTTTACCAAGGGCATGGTTTTTTTTCCACTCCTTGACATTTTTATTTGAAGGGTGGGTTTCTACTGTTAGTCTGTAAACACAGGCGAGCAATTTGTCTACCTCATACACCTCAGTAATCGGTCAGTGTGGGACCAGCACAGGATTTTCTGGTTTGCGGAATCACCTTGGGGTATTATCAATCGTGCATGATCAATCAATCATTAGGTAATACTTTCAAATTTTTAGGCAACCTCACTTTGTTCCTGTCTTTCACAAGTGCTCACAGCAAAGCACTGTCAGCAAGGGATATTTTGCAGAAAAAACTGGAAGAAGACTTTGTTTCTTCAAATCTTTCTAATCAGCGCAGTACAGTATATTTATTAATAGCTGTTGAATTTCAAAGATAAAAAGCATAAAACATCTATTTTTTTGTCAATCTCTTATTATCATTAAAGCTTCAATGGCTTCTGAAAAGCAACCTAGCTTATAGGTGTTCGCTTTGAAAATTTAGAATAGAAGATTATTTAACTTGGAAAAACACTCAGTAAATCCAGAATGGCTCACTCAATGTGTCTTGGCTGTATTTCTCCTGCTTCTTTATGTTTTACAGCAGAATGACTAAAATTCTGCTCTTCCCAGGACTCTCATTAGCTTTATATACAACCAGGGTCCATTGTCCAATTCCCCACATTTTGCAGAGAGGCGACTTATGGGCTAGCCCATGCCCTGTGCTTGACAGCATGGGTTCACGACCACTCATGAGTATAGTTTGTCTCCTTTGCCTCTCCAGGAGCCTGATGCAAGCCTGACTCTGGCCGCGACAGCAGCTGTCACACGTAGGAGGGTATAAGTGCTTCCGGCTCAAAATAGGGGTATTTTTAGATGTAAAGTAAATGACATGTATGACACAAGGCAATCATTAGCCTTTCCTGGAATCTCACTGCCTCTGTTGGCTACTCCAATATTTTTCCACAGACCTTCATTGTCCTTAGATTTAAGAGTTTTATCTTTTTACCGTGTGCATAACTTGAAAATTGTATAGTTCTTTGTCAGGTCACATCCACTAGTTTCCTTGAAACTGGAGCAAAATGTTCATGAGGCACCAAAAGGTGCTTCTTACAGGTTTCTTACCAGGCATTGCTGGGTGTGCTGGATGTCTGCAAGGGAGCAATAGATGGAAGGTAATGTGCCAGTTCCTCCTCTTGTTTCCTCTGCTGTGGAGAGAAAGGGAGGAACAAAGTCTGCCCTATGGCAGGGAGCCTCTCCGGGTCCCTCAGGGAAATGCAGGCTCCAGACGCAGAAACAGCAGCATGCTGGGTCTGTGCCAGTGCCTGAGGTAGCACCACCAAATGCAGGCATGAGGAGAGGATGAAGCGAGGCAAACTGGCTATAGCTTAATGGTTAGGGTGTTTTCCTGGGAGGAAGGTGACCCAAGGTTCTCATTTCTGTGTTTGTTTTTAACTCAGTAACGGTCTCATGTCAAATGCATGTGCACCTCAGGGAATAGGGTCTGAAACCTCGGCTCCATCCACCGTAATTGCTGTCCCACTCACTCCATAATTTCTGCACTCCCTGGATGCACAATGTCCTACCAACAAGAGGAAGGGCTGGGAGCAACCATCCTCTTCCCTCTTCCCCCTTTTGTCCTTTCCTGCCGAGGTGCTGGTTAGAGTCTTTTCTACAGGCAAGGTAGAGGAGAAGAGATGGGGATATGGTCAGCCCCCTCAGAGACCTGTCTCTCATCTCCTTGCCTTGAGTTGCGGTAGGTATGTATATTGTCACACAGAAGTGCACCTATGTGTGCTTGAGGAGAGGGTGGAGGAAAAAGATGTGCTGCTGCTGTCATCCTCTCTTTTATTTATTTATTTATTTTTAAGAAAAGCCAGCACTCCTCCATTTAATGCCTGTACATAGAAGAGCGCTGAGAAGCCTGGACACCAAGTGCATTATTTTAGGAGATTGTCCCTCACATACTTGATTTGTAAGCCATCATTTATTTTAAGGGTTTTCCTTTATTCATTCACATGAATAAATGGAAAGCTCAATCAAACCTTTGCAGAGCAACACAAAGCAATGTTACTGTTAATTAAACTTGCTTCAGAATTCAAGCTGGAGAAGCTTAACCACAAAGGCTAACTGCAAAGCTGAGGAAAGTAAAGTAACCTACTGCACTACACATCACAGATGAAATAGAAGTTGTGGCTGTGCCTGCAAGCTTATGTCTACTCCTATTAAAATGTGATGTTATACCACATTTCTACTTTTTGTACTTTTAACTCAGGTAAGGAAACGACAATCAAGGATGGAAAGTCTCTGATTTACACAGNAGGTGCTCAAAGCCCATCCAACCTGACCTTGAACACTCCAGGGTTGGGGCATCCGCAACTTCCCTGGGCAGCCTGTTCCAGTGTCTCACCACCCTCATTGTAAAAAAAATTCTTCCTTATGTCCAGTCTAAACCTACCCTCCTTCAATTAAAAAATGCTTCTAGTATACGGGCACTGCTTTTTCCTGTTGCAAAGGCTGAGTGAGTACTGTGTTCATGGTGTGGCTTAAAGCATGGTAGGAAGCCAGCTCCTTCTGATTGGACTGATAAGTTTGTTCTAAGATGAGTTACACACTCTCTGGAAATTTCCTTCAGGCTCAGCAATCTATAAGTAGTGGGGCATGTCGGTGGTGAGGAACCTTTGGTGTACTGTGAGCTCTGAACTGCTGACCAAATTGTATGAAGGAAGCTTAGGGGTGTGTGATGGACTTAAAACGAATAAGATAGGTTTCCAGTCAGGTTATGACAAGGGCTGGATGAGGGTTTCAGAGAAGTAATGAGGTGGAAAGATATCTAAAAACACGGAGATGATAGGTGAAGATTGCATCTGTCTTCCTTGGAAAAGTCCCTACACCAGTGCATGCAGGTAGAAGAACACAGCTTAAAGCTGGATATTGTGGACAGTCTTGTGTGCACTCACCTTCCCAGGAGAGACTTCTCAGTAATGAAGCTGGAAATATTTTTACAGAAGTCTGTTTCATTTTTCATCACCTCCCTGTCCGAGTACTGTGTATATAAATAAGTGTGCTACACTTCTGCAGTGCCTTCTAAACCAAAGGACCCTGCATTTATTTGCAAACTGCATGTAGAGTGACTTTTAACTACTACTTACAAAAACACAAGCTGTATCTGAAATGTATTTCCAGTGAAGCTTTTCTGTATCTAAAAGAAATGCAGCCAGGATTGCTATATACAGTCAATGATCTGTGTATTTAATGAGGATAATACCCCATAAATTTATAGTTGGCTACACATTGATTGCATTATGTGTGATATCTAGAATTTATTGGCTAGTAGCAGGGGCTGTGAAACAGAGTTATCATGGTCTCAAGTTGAATCTAACTCTTAATGTATTTTTAGTGTCTCAGATTACATCCCTGCAGGGACTACGAGCATGACAGTGACTGTGATGGTTACATTCTATCAACAAGTTAGGTACCTGCCCTCAAGAGAAGCTTTGCACTTTCTGTCATGAGTGGAGAAATGATTTTACATGGACCAGTAAAGATAGCAACAGTTGCCATAGGGCCTACAGTAATTTATGCAGAAGTTTCCCAATTGCTTATGCTGGACTGTCAGGCGGAAGACAATGTGTAAAAATAAGCCTTGCTCAGCTTCTGAGAACAAAACTCTTGAAACTTTGGAGTCAATAACAATTGCACAAATACAGAAAATGACAAGGTGACTGTTGCAGGAGCAGCAACAGTGTGGTAAAGGTATTCACTGGAGTAGGTAACTTGACTTTGTCAGCTGTAGTCAGTGAAATAGATCACTTGATAGTATCAGCAAATTAAATAGTATTTTGCTCCAAGATTCACCATTAAGTAAGATAATATAGGCTACTAGTTCAGAAGCTTCATACATTGTCAAAAATATATTGGCTAGTGTACTAGCGAGGAAAAAAGTTACAGCTTTGGTTTTCCTGTGATTGGTGACATTTATACATTGCATGAGAACTGCAGGGTGGCAATTTTTAAGTTCTTCAAAGATGAGAAAGATAGGGATGATGGAGAGTCACTTTCAGTGTCTGAAGCCTAGTTATATTTCTTCCGCAATCTGCTTTGTGGTACAGACTTAAAATTAGAATAGTCTGGTTTTGTATGACCTGAAATTTACTACATAATGCATTCATTGAAGAGTCAGAATAAAAAAAATTTATGAAAAATCTGTAAAAGCTAATTCTTATCTATCTAAAAAGGCATCATGGCAAAGCAGAAAAGGTGGAAATAGGTTTCTCAATGGTACATACATCAGCTTCAGTGACTTGACCTCATGATTTTGCCGTACTGAAGAAGATTACCTTTACTTGATTCAGCCACTTTCTTTGAAAAATGTTGGCTTTTCAGGAAACTGCAACCATTTTCAATGATCAACAAGCTGGATATGGTGCTGTTTGGTAAGAATTATTGTTTACTAAAAGACTCAGTACAGCACGTATACTTGCTTCAGAAGTACTATTAGTCTAATGGTCTATCTTCAGATCTTACTTCTTACAGTCCTTTTAAAACTCACAGAATTTATTAAGTCCTTTCCTACCTTGTAATGAGCAGTGGGAAAAAGTTCTTCCTTGTCTAAATACAGTACAATTCACCAAGCCTTCCAAGTATTGATTTTGTTGCATATAAGCTTCAAATTAAAGTTTTTCAATTGTACACATTAAGAGTTTGGAAACGGATTTCAAAAGAAAGACTGCCTCCTTCATCCTATTATGTTCCTGCAGTCTTTACTTTCAGAAGATTCTCACCTCCCTTTCAGTGAATAAGTGTTGACAGTGTCAAAATCTTTACAAAAGTAAGCCCTGAATGAGCTTCAAGCTTTTCTTTTTTTTCAGGACCTAGATGACATTTGCAGAGCCTGTGGAATAGTGAAGACAGAATGACTCCTGGTGCTGTCTCTAAGGTGAAATAGCTTTGCAACTCAAAATAATACTTTGTAAGCTCAATTGAGGTGACAGTCCTTGAGATACCGGTTTAACTGCTTGCTCAGAAGAGTTGACTTGCCTCCAAAGTTTATTCTGACCCCAAGTGCCTGGAAGAGGTCGCTAAGGGCTTTTCCATCTTTGCAGTGCACTGCGAAAAGCAGCTGTCCTCTACACAGATATTTCTGTGTGCGTCCCAGACTCCCAATGTGCAGGAACCGGTCCACAGCTTCTCACAGCACTGCATTGCACCACAAAGGTGTAAAATTCATAATGGTAAGTTTTACCTTTGCTGGTTTTCTACTGGTTAGTGTATAGATGGCAATAGCTCATTATGCCTTTCTTACTGAAGATTCACATTAGATTTACTGCAGCCACAGTGTCAGATGCAGCTGACTCATGTGAAAGGAGTTTTCTGTTTAAAAAAACATTCCTTTTCAATCCACAAAGTACCAGAGTTTCCCCCCACCACATTTTTCAAAATCCCCATGTTTCTCTTCTATGGTTTTGTTTTGGAAAGTGTTTTGGAAAAGTAATCCCAGGCAAGGAAAGCTCAGACCCCTTTGGACCCCCTCCACCAAACAGAACAAATCCTGATATTTCCTGAACAGCTCTCTGATGTACATGTTTTGTATTCCCAGGGTGATGTGTTGCATGTTTATTTAAGTAACGTTTTATTCTCTTTGAAAGTAGGGAAGAAATGCTATCTAAGACATTGCTGTACACCTCCTGTCTTCCCTGCTTCACTCTTATCCTACTATAGCAGATAAAGCAGATCTTTTGTGACCTTTTTGGAGGGTCTTATAAACGCTTCTCTTTCTGTTTCTATCCCTGATTACTATTAATTGGAATAAAATCCTGGCCTTAGTGGCTACATCTGTGCTGCTCAGTAACATTAGGCCAGGGACTATCTTATGGCTGTCAGGCCAAATGACAGAAACTCTGCCCAAACTCCAGGGCACTTGACTTGTGCCTCTGCTGGGCCCCATGTGGCTGTAAGGCAAAATTGTTATTTTATTTGTGTTTCCTTTCAGTTTAAAGTGTTTGAAATAATGTGGGGATTATGTAGCAGCCTCTCAGAACAGTGTTTTTATAGCAGGAACCTGAAACTATGCTGCATACTTTTGGGTGTTACACAAAGGTAACTGGGGAGTTTGAAGATATAAAGACAAGCAGGGCAGCATTGGGATAGTGCTGAGCTGGGATTTCACCCTGGTTAACACAAGGAGTATTCTAGGGGAGGCTGCAGCTGGCCAGGAATCTTGGAGATATTTTCAAAAAAACCTCTACTTCAGTGAAAAATCCTACCAGTTTTGCAGAAGGAAAAGAGACTAACCATCATGCACTGAGCATAGACTGGCAAATACACTGAAATGCAATTGTTTCAATTCCTAGCCAATGAAAGGCTCAAAGCGATGCCAAACAGCAATGAGGAAGAAATTGTAGGAATTGGAAGATATGTCCTGAATGTATTTGTAGTTTTTCTGCAGCCTAATTAGAACACTCTGCCCTCACAAATTTCCAAGGGCTTAGAAACAAGTTTGTCTATTCAACAAGCATCATTAGTAGGTGCAGTTGACTCTTATTAATTTATTCCTTCTGCCTTATGCAACCTATAGCCTTTCTTAATAAGCTGATGTCTTTAATCTTCACCTGGAGACAACCTCCAGTCTCAGCTCTGAGGGCATAATTCTGATGATCCTTCATGGGTATTAGTCACATTTGATTTTAGTAGGAGACGTAAACCTTAATCAGAGACAGGGAGGAACCTAAAACATTTGGATTGCCTCTCTACAACAGGTTGGAATTACATTTTCTTGTCTTCATGAAGTTGAAAACTTAACGTCACTGTATTTTTCTAGCCTTCCAAAAGTAGATTCTAACCTGCCTCACACCTCTGCAGCTCAGTTAATTTCAGAGGAGTTGCAGGGATTTTTATAGAGTTAATTTTGCTTGCTTTCCTCTCTTTGGCTGTTTAGTACTACAGAAAAATCTGATCCATAGCCCTCAGCTATAGGCTGGTCTGAAACAAAAAAATGGAGAACAGAACAGAAGAGAATGTCATCCTGGAATGACACTAATTACATTCTTTTCACTGGACTTCATTTGCAGCCCTTTTAAACAACAACAAAAGTTTCTGTATTCAAGATACTGAGCCTGATCCCTGTCTCTTACAGTACACTAATGAAAATCAAGCGGAATTCTATTGATTCCAGTGCAGTTAAATCAATGTCAGAGAAATTTAAATTGGGCCCATTGTAGGCAAGATGTAAGGCTACAACCTGTCAAGCATTTATGCAGTCCAACAGCATTACATGCTGTACAGAATAAATAAATGCAAAAAGATCCCTATCCCAACCTATGTTGAAGCAGTTGCTCAGAAATCACCATTTGAGAAATTCCTCATAGCATGAAGTTGTTTGGAAGCTATACTGGTATGAGGAAAAGATTATATGTAATGTTAACTCAGAGTACCTTTTATCACACATGGAAATTCAAGAATATTTTTTATATTACTCTAGATAAATATGATTCAAAATGAGCAATGAAATGCATAAGAAGAAATAGTGGAGATGAAACAGAGACTATGATTTTTATCTTTTCCGCTTGCAACTACTCATTTTTCCAGGTCAGTGAATTCTCATCATCCTTTGCTAGCAGGTGGAAATTAGATTAACATCTGGAAGGAAGACAATCTGGAAGGTGTTTCCTTCTATCTGATACTTCTAATGAGACTCCTGGATTCAGTCAGAGTGCTAGGGACTGCATGTATGTGTTAGAAGATGCTCTTTGTTATTTTCACTGTAGGTTTTCTGTCGCCTTCTGAGCTCCAGCCTGTAGTATGCTCTATATGTAGGAATAGGTATTATATATGCCACAAAGTGGCCTCCTAAGACATCTGGCATGAGTTTGTAAATAGAGTCAGTTTGTGCAGGAACTGCCTTTTTTATGAGTATTTTAGGGACCAGAAATAAAAAATGTGCCACTAAGTACAGAAATTTCCTCCACTTTAACAAACACAAGGTAGCTTTTGTGACATTGGAATATGTTTGAAATTCTTTTGTTTTTAAGAAATCTTTCACATCAGAGTAAAAATATGACCCCTTTCCCCAATGAATCTGAAGCCTAATGCAGGGAATTGGTGCCAACAAGTGCTCAACTTTTCCAAATATAGCAGATGATATGTCAAGAAGTACTATTTTTTACCACTAAAATGATCTCTTAGAAAAACCTCAAACAAACAAAAAAACCCTCACCATTTTATTTCATTAATTTGCAATGAATGTTTTAGTTTTTTTTATTAAAAGTGAGTTTTCATTTGGAAAGTTAATTCAGGTTTTAAAACATTCAAAAACATTTTAAATGGCTGAAATAAGAAAGAAAAGATCCTCTTGAAATGAAAGATGTAATTTTTATCACATAAATAATATGTATTTACTTGCCAGCTCACCTGCAGTTTCTAAAATCTCCATTTTGGCCTCACAGTTCCTTCTTTTTCTTAATTCCCCAAGAAGCAGAAACATCCATAATTTCCTCAAGCATTATTTTTAACATGCTTTCCTACATCTCTCTGTAGCCCTTCTTCTATGTTCAGAGGCTAGGAATTAAAGCTGTTTTCTGCAGGCTGTTTTTAAATGCCTATGTAATGTAGTCTATTGTTGAGCTCTGCAGCATTCAGTCAGACACATGCAGAAGAGCTTTTTATGAGACACTTCTTTTTCTGCCTTTCTATGTCTCTGCTATGTTCGCGTTTTCCATTAACCCACTCTGATGGTCCCATTAAGCTCAATACCAAAGCTACCTTTGATTTCAAAAGGATCAGAGTCTGGCTAATGATTAACATGATCTGATCAGCCTGATGCTGTGGAGCAATGTGGTGTTAAATGTACAGACTGGAAATAAGCTGCTTTTCAGCAGGGTGACATCATACACTGTCACTTCCGTATCATCAATCAAAACTCATTAAGAAGGGAGTGAATCTGTCAGCTTTTCTTCTTTTGTTACCACTGCACCATTTGCTGTCAGTAGTGGCCTGTCTACCAGCTGAATAGATGCTGAAAAATGAGATCCAATGAAATTGTGAAGTCAAATGCAGATTTTCAGCCACACCAGTGGTATTAATATCAATGGGGACTGCAGAGTTGAATACCCATTATACCAGGCTATAACATAAGCCTCAGGGACTATTTCTGTGTTCCTTTTGCTACAGCCATTATAATTAAAAAAGGAATCCCACTAGCTATTTTTGGATCAGGCAGTAGGATTTTGTGCAAGAACCAAAGCGACAGAGACCTGCCACATCAACAGGAGGCTGAGCATGAAGGGACAAAGGTTTTACCCCCAACTCAGCCATGGCTCCTTGTGAGGTCTTTGACAACACTTGCAAATCCCTATGGACCCCAGATTTTATCTCTAAACACATGCTTCTATTTGTAATATGTTTTGAGGTATGCGAAGCTACACAGTATAAGGCATCTGGACAGCACAGGAGGTCCCACTGTTGTTAATAATCAAAATATAAAGTGAAAATTGGTGGCAGACAGTATTTGGAAACAGAAACACAAAGACAGTAATGTGACAACAGGAAGAAATGGAGAAAATAACTGGGGATAAAAAAATTCCGTGTGTTTAGGGGACAGCGTAAGTCTTGCAGACTTTCATTTAACTCAGTTCAACTATCTCCAAAGAGAAACGTTCATTCAGCCTTGAAAGCACCTTTTCTGATTCAAGGTCTTCACATTCACTATTTTTAGTAAAAGCTCTCTTAGATTGTCTCATAAGTGCAATTTCTTTTTGTTCAGAGTGAGCTTCTGCTTCAAGAGATCCTCAGCTCTTGAGGAAATGAGTGAAGTTACATCCATTTATAAGCACTAACGAGCCAAAGATCCTGGTCTAGTTCGTTTTATTTTTATAAATGTTCTTCCAACATCACCACCAGTACTTACAACGATGCTTAATGATACCATCATAGCAACAAAATAAATAGTTGTTATTTATTCCTAACTTCAAAATATTTCCTTATTATTACAAATACTTTCCTCTGTGCTAAAATAGTTTTTTGCTTTGTAGTATGGTTTTACAAATGGGGGTAATTGGTGAAAATATTATTAAAATATTAGAAGGCAATTTTTTGAAGCTTTATCAAAATCTTGACTTCTTAACTCAAGCCTTTCCCTATTTCAGTAAAATAAGAGCATTACTGGTTTTTATATTAAAATTTAAGGGGTTAAGATGATCTAATCCATGCTTTCTAGAGAAAGTCAATCAATAGTTTTGATTTTGGAAGTGAGAATCACTAATCCATACTTTTGCCGTGGATGGAAGATTAATGAAGTCAAATGGACAAAAGCCAGAAAACAAAATAAACCACGAGACCAGTAGGCTATAAAGAATCTTGGTAGAATCATTGAAATCAGAAAGAATACTGTAGAGTTCACAAAATGTGCTAAGAAATTGCTTAAAATGTCATTAATGTACTAGTGGTATCATTACCTATCATATAACCCTTCCAAGAAATTTCTTCTTCTGTGGATTTTTTTCACTGAAATCTAAACCCAGGGAAACATGTAACGATTAATATAGTTTTCTTGCTGCTGGCAACATTACTACTGTGTTATCCTCCAAATAGTAGGAGATTATTGCGTAGTGGAATAGCTCCTAGCCAGTTGCTTAACTTGACTTAGCAGAGAGCGTACTGACCTAGGGCCAGGCTCCCAGCTTGTATCTAGTGAGGTAGGGGTGTGAGGAGATGATCTTGCTGGTTAGTAGAAGTTACTCTGAATCTGGTGTTCAAGTTTGGAGACAGGGTAGAGGTAGGCAATCTGGTGCCTCTCCAGGATCAAATCCTGAGAAAGGAGCCCAGAGAAGCTAGGAAGGAAAAGAACCAATAATAGATCTGAGGCAGATGCTTTTACGGAGCAAACCCCGAAAACTTGTACTTGGGAAGAGTCTGAAAATGTAGGTACCTAAGAAAGGAAGTACTCTTCTATCTCTAGATGCGACTGAACTGCAATAGTCTGTTTTGGAAGTGGTAACGGAATTTCTTTTTTTCCATTACATGAAATAACCCCCCTGATATATCTGCACCTTCTGCAAAGGATTCTAGCATTAGTTGGTGTGATCCGTAATTAGATAACCCTCATTCAAGTCTTTGTTTCAGGCAGGCTGTAGGACAAAAGGATTAAGCAGGGAGAACAGTCTTTCAGTTGAAATCTTAGTGGGATCTTCTCATTTTAGGCATGATGAGGAACTGTCCAATGCTAATCTTGAGACCAAAGAAGTAGCAACAGAGAAATTACTAAACTACTCAATGTTGTTATGTCTATCTAGGTCCTATAAAATAGTAATGCCTAGTACCCATTAGCTCTGAGTTTTATTTGGGGGAAATTCTGTAAAATATCGCTGAATTCTGATGCCAACAGTCTTGGTGTGGTACTCTAAATCTCACTAAAAAAAAAAATAAAAAGGAATCTGGAGGACTTTAAATAGCTCCCAGTAGTCCCTTCAAAGAAATAAAAAGCCTGGGTTGTCATGAGTAAGGACAATAGTTTTTGTTGTCTCTACTGTTAGTATTGGTGTTATTTTTGTCATTAAGTTTATTATAAATATGCAGTTATATTTGTTTATATATTAGATTAACCAGAATTTAGCCAATAATAACACTTCCCAGGTTTTAAAATTAAAAACAGTATCAATATTGTATGACCTTTGCAGCACCTTAATCAATCAACTCTTTGAACTTCTTTGAAATTTGTCTTCTGAAAGAGTTTTTCCTGTGTTTCTGTCTAATTTATTTAACATCTCTTTAGAGTACCTTCTGTTCCTCTCCTGCCCTCTGAAGTTGTATACAGTATATTCATCTGTGCTGATAACATTCTTCCCTGGAATCTTTCCATCTCCAATGAGGTAAGATACATTGATTTCTCTTCTAAAATAAATAATACGGTAATTCAGGGTGATGCATATTTTGGCCCTGTCAATATGAGTAGCAGGTTCTTAGCTATATTCATGATTAGAGCATTTATTTATAATGGGATAATATGTTCCTGCAGGAGCAGGAAACTTTTGAAAACATCTCAAATATTTAGCTTTGACAGAAAGTCATATAATGAAAAATCAGGGCAATACTATATCAACATAAACTATTACATAGCAAACATTTGTTGTTCAATAAATTAAACATTCACTTTGTTTAACTAGCTGACAAACAGCTTAAATGTTTTCAAGTATATGTAGCATGGGCTTTTATTAATAAATTGAAATTTAGTAGATCACAAGGGTTCTGACCTTCTGGTTTTCCAAAACAGTGTGGATACATCAAATTCCTAAATGAAGTATACATTCACAGGAATAGCATGTGAGCTTGTAACAATGGTACACATGAGGAAATGATCACTCATCTGTATTTCATACCCAAAGATGATAGTGGTCTTTCAGATCCATACCATCTCTTAAACTACTATACAATCTGCTCATTGCAGAATTATATATAGTAACAGAGATTTCAGTCAAACCATCTTGCTTTGTAGAGCTTTCAGGGTAGCTTATTAAAAATATGCAACAATATCAAGTAAGTCCACCTTTATCTCAGTTCACTGAAGAAACCCCGTTATTTTCTTACTTCCTTGTCAAAAGGATTTCTCTGTGTAATTGATTTAGATGACATTCCTTTCTTCATCAGTCCTCTTAATTTTTATAGTGGTTCGTCTAATAGGCATGACTGTAGGGGTCTTGATGCTTCCAGCTGAATTACCTTCTTCAGGGAAGAAATGATGAATGAATTCCACGTCCACTCTGTCTGTAGCAGTGGATCTTCCTGCAAAGTCATCTTGTCTCACGGTCTGTTTTTCACTGCAAAGTTTACTAACTTCAAATATGAATAACCTTCCTAGTTTTGTCAACTGCAACTCTTCTCTCTCCCTGCCCTCACTCTCCTTGAAAGCATATTTATCCATATTTGGTGTAAGAGCAACTGTGGTTATAGTTTTGAGGGTCTTCAGTGGCAATAAATAATTTTCTAATTAGATGTCTGGAAGAACTCCATAAAAATAGAGTTAAATACTTTTATTTTGAAGTTCACCTTCTAATTGGGGAAAAACCCTTGAACTTATTACTGTGTGTTAGAATTCAACAAGAAAATTTCTCCCAATCTTCTAGCATTATAATGCACTTCATGCAAATTTTTTGCCACAACATACGATAGATGAACCCTTAGGGAGAATGGGTGTGCAATCCTCAAAAAATATGTTGTGATACAGAAACAACTGGGAAGGAAAACAAACTTTGTTATAATCACCACCTTTTTTATTCATTACCTGAGTTCCTCAAGTTTTGTAACTAGTCAAAGAGAGTGGAAAAGCGTTACAGAAACCTTCTCTTTACAGACTACTGAAGGAAGTGAGATAGGCCTCTGCAGTACTAGAAGCCTAGTAAGGCACTGTGCAAAAATGAACTGCAGAATTGAGGGACTTTTTCTAAGATATTTGTTTTGCATTTTTGCAAATGATGGCTTTGTAAGTAGTCAGTCTGCAATTAAAATATGCCTTGATAGAAAAAATTTCCCTTCTTGCTTCCCCAAATTATCCCACTGACCTCATCAAGGGCTAATGAAATCAACTTTATGTGTCGATAGACAGACTTTGGTATTTGCATAATTTAAAAAAAAAAAAAAGACGTTATTTTCATTTTGGTTCGTTTCAGCTGTAGATAAAGATGTTGAAAGTATAACATTTACAATGCCCTTCTGTAGTTATACATTATCTGTAAAGGTCAATGGAAATTATCATATCATCACTGTCCTCTTTGCCATTAGCAGTATTATGATTTTTGTCATCATCCACTTGTTTCTAGGCAAACTGTCTGAGTTAAAATCTCATCATAACAAACAGTGTGCAGGCTTACAGTAATATGAAATCTTTGCTTCCACAGCTTATATGATATTGCATTGCAATATCATGGCTTAAAAGATTCTGTAAAAGCAAGACAAAAACCATTTGAAAAGAATGTCCCCTACAAAAACCAGCTTCCTTTGTCATTCTGGCCCCTGCCAAGATCCTCAGATCAGCACAGGTGCATAATTTAAAGAAACATAAACTTTCAAGAGAACTTCTCAGGCCTTTGAAGTTAAGCACACCCAAACAGTTCTCTGACAAGATGTTGAGGATGGATAAAACAAAGAACAGGGAGGGATTCATGCAATGAGACAGTTCTTGTAAAGAAAAAAATATTTTCACATTTCATTTTATAATATATGTATTAACCATCCATCATTTATTTGGCATCAGAGTTTGCATGTAATCCATTTATTTTCTGTGGAAGATTGACACTACGGTTCTACTAACCTTATTTGAAACACACACAAACGTTGACAGACAGGGATTTATCAAGTGTATAAAAAAACCTTCAGGGCATCCTGAGGGAATTGCTTGATTTGGCAAAGAAATCAGACAAAATCTTTCCAGTCTAATTTCCTCTTTTTTTGCAATCTACCCTTACAGTCACATGAAGTCTGTGAATTTCATAGAATTTTCTGAATTTCTCCTAATACATTTTTTTATTTTATTTTTTTGTTAGAAAGAGTGCAATAACCTTAGTTTATTGAGGTATTTATATAAATTCATATCCATGTTATGTTTCTTTGATGGGAAGACACTAGTGGAAAGACTCCAAGAAAAACAGCTGTAGCAGAAAAAGGAGCATTTAAACTGTGATGGAAATGATGAGGAGGGAAGGTTACCTATTGGCTGGAAAAACGTTTTACCCATCACTTGTAGCTAAATCGTTATTTCCAGGAGTGACTAAAAGACAGAGAGAGACAATTGACAGTGACAACCACTGGGCAGTCACAGCACCTTCTGAGGAGACTGGTGGCATGGAGGGGTGGAATTTAGTTCCTAAATGTGCTGGACTGACAGCAGACTAGTCCGTGGGCATGGGGCTTGCAGCTCAACTCTGCAAGTGCCCTTTAGTAGCGTAAATACTCTTCTGTAAAGGACAACCTTTTCATTGTGTATTTTACTTGAATGTGTGCCAGTTTCCCTGCAGTGTCATGTTTGCCCATTCTTATTATATTAATAATGCATAATTCCATAACAGCAAACATTATACAGTGAACGAGGGGAATTTGCTGGCCTTTCAAATTACAGTGTCTATATAACTATGATAAAAAGCTCTTTGGCCAAAGGAATAGTGCTGCAAAATTGGACCAACAGAGAAAATTAGGACAGGAAAGTAGAACAGAAAAAAAGGGTTTTTTGGATAAATATGTTTAATAAAATAAATTTGTGTTTTTCAATAAAAAATAACAGGTGGTCAAATCTATCCAAGAGGGATTGTAGAAAAATAAAAGAGTATGAGCTGCACTGGCAGCCTGAAGTTCTTTGAGCTCAAAGCTTCTGTGCGTTCAGCAGTGCAGAAACTCTCCTTATGTGTTAAAAAAGGCAAACTCATCATGCCTGAATTACCCCTGGAAGCATATGTGTGAACCACAGTGCCCAACAATGTCTAACTGCCAGCAAAGGCATGTTTACATCACTGCTGAAAGCTCTGAGGACCCTTGCTGGTAGCAAGTATCCCAAACCAGAGGTAAACTGCTACAGTCCCCAAGCATCTCATTTTGGGGAGCCATGTGAGCTCCTTGGACACCTCTACGCAACGGGGCAGAACAGACCTGGCTTCTCCACTGCCCAGTCCCTGTGTGTGCTTGGTGCAACAGTTAAAAGTGAGATGGCTGATAGGGCTGTACATTTGAGAGCAATGCTAACACGTGTAGGATCATGGCTGTCTGAGACAGTCTCACAGCAGGCCATCAGTGAGACGGGTGGAGGCTTGCCGGCAGTCAGAAGCTGCCTGTAGCACAGTTTAAAGTTACTCCCTTACTAATGTTTGGCTTACCTTTTCTATTAGAAAATGTTATGTTCATGCATATGCGGTACAGGAGCTGCTATTGAGAACGGCAGACCTCAGATGAGAACAAGACTTGAAGCAAATAGATACACAGCCCTCTTTCTGTGTCCATTCGTCACAGTTTGCTTTTTTGTCAATGTACTTGCTTTCCATTCCTAAGTGCCAAGTACCTATGATTTTTCTACTGTAGAAGGAGTAAATAGTGTCTTCAGTTTACTAAATGTCTAAGAGGAATTTGGTAGAATGTTTTCCTTTTCACTATAGTCTGCAGTTTGCAGACGTGCAGTAATGCTAAGCGCTTGAGGAGATGCACATCAATGGAGATGCGACAAAGCAATGTTCACTGTGTACGGTCAGTCGTGTACTCTGTATGACCTAGTAACCTCTCAGAAAAGAGGGATGCTGCTGTTTGTTATATTCTTATGTAAATATTGGGGCAGTTTAAATCTGCACATTAATTTTCTAGCTAGCCTATAAATCTCTTAGGCATCAGATAAATATTCTATGTATTTTAGTTATTTTAAATATGGATCAGTATTCAAGGAACAGAAATCATAGCAACTGACTGATTGAAGTGTAAGTAACACAGCTTGAATTTTGAATCCAGTATTGCATATATATAGAACATTGACATTGAACTCTTCATATTCAGTCCACATGCTTTGGAGGAAAAAACCCAAAGGAAAACTGCCTCAACTAAATGTGAGTATAAAATTAAAAGAAATTACAGACATGAAAAAATGAGGTCAGATTTGCCAAATAAGGTATTTGTTGTGACTTACTCAGCTTTAGTTTATATATAGTTTAGTTTACCACAGAGAGCATGAGAGCAATACTAATGCAGACAGCAACTGCAACGTGAAATAATAAAGCCCACCACACCTTGGTGTACACCACTGGTGTCGTGTCATTTAAATATCATCCACTGAATTTATTCTGCTGTTTCATGTGAAAAAGCAAGTGGAAAAAAGATGTTTATGTGGGAAAAAATTTTCATAAGAAAGCTGATGCTGACACTGATGATTCTCTTTCTGAAAAAAGATGCTAGTATGTTCCATCGGTAATGGTCTTATAAGCTTTATGCCAAGACTAATCATATTGCCGTGACACACACATCGGAGCTTGGGAGTGTTAGGTTATGTGATTAAAGGGTAATCATGGAGGACACAAAGACTCCATGAGGATCAGAGAGCTATGATAGATGGAGGAACACTAGTAGCTTAATCAAGGAAAATGGGACACGCCCAAATAAAACATTGGTTTTAGTTCTGCATGCACAGTATTTCCTCTTGGGGTGAGAAAGGAGTGAACTAAGGACTTTCAAACTAGATTTCAAAAGCAGCATGTTCATGCTCTAGGACAAAGCATTACAGATCAAATATTACAAAGGAAATCCTTGCAAACAGTCGTCATTCCTTCTGGGTTAATCAGACATTACCTACTGGTTGTGTGGAATGCTGGGAACTGCAGGTGCAAGTTTGTCAGATTTCCAGTTTTTGGCTTTGTACACATGCTTTGAGCAGAGATGTTTCTTTCACCCTTTGCCTTCTTGGTTGGTACCAGAGTAAGCCGGTATAAAAAAATTTTCTCTGGAGAGTGAGGCTTTCTCCAGTTTTGTTTGGTATTCCTGTGGTTTTGCATCAGGGAAGCAGGAACACACATGAACATAATGTTTATAGCATTGATCCAAAAGACTTTCTGAATATTCTGTGTGTCCACAGTGCTTGCTATATCTCCCCGCATAATAAGCTTTGAAGTTCACATGTTTCCAAGCACTCACATCTGTCACATTGCACACTGAGCCTTTTTTCCTCATCTCCTGCATGACCAGAGTAAAGACTTTCAATCGTTTGCTACACATTTGGAGCTGGCAACCAAACCTCAGCCTCAAAAGTGTGATATCTGTACGCAACAGATGGCAAAATCTTTGAACGTTCAATTTTATTTCCTGACCATTTGGGAGCATTAAGAACTCTCACAGGGAAAGAAATTGTTGTACACTAAAAGCAACATATAAAATAAGGGAAAATGCGTAAATGATTTCTTAATTAAATAAAAATAAACGTTTTTCCTACTACATGCCATGGGGAAAGCACTTTCCAATTTAGATGAGCTTTTAAAACATACTGTGACATGTTTAATTCAAAGCAATACCGTATGTTTCATTTTTCAGAATACTTACTTTTTTACAAAAGGAGTACACAGAAAAAGAGGTTGCTTGCTTGTATTTGGAGAGAAAATGAAGCCACACAGGCTTGCTGGCATAACACATAAACCAGTGCATTTTATATCAGTAGGGCTGGGTTGCTTTTACACATTTTTATAAAGGAAAGTGCTATCTAAGAAAGGAAAGTGGGGAAGAAGTGGGAATAGGTCAAGAAAAGGTAGAAGCTGAACCAGTACATCAGACTTTCAGACTCAAACAACAGGGAGATAATGTTGTTACTACAACACCTGGCGCCCGAGAAAGTCTCATGCAAAGAAGCAGTCTTTTCCTGAGTTGCTCACCCTTATCTGATATTTTTATTTTGGAGAGATAGCATATATACTTTTCAGTGCTTAATAAAATGATGAAAAGCAGAAACTACCACTGACCACAGATTCTGCTTTGGATCCAGATTCATGTTGTATTTACCTCCAGAAAGACTATTTAAATACTGAATTAAGGTGACTGTGGGTATTTTTTAGCAAAAATAATTTGAAAGACGACTGATAAGAATGAGAGAGACTGTGGCTGTGGGTCTTCACGAGACCAGGGAAGGTTTGCAGCCTTGAAGATTTATCTGGAACTCAAAGATTTGGTGTGAAGTCCTGGCCTTTACAGAGTTAGATGGAGTTTTTCCTGTTGACTTTGGCAGGGCTTAGACTTTTATTTTCCTGGGGACTTAATACCTAAAACTCCAATATGTAAAACAAGCAGATATTTCCTGCTTTGAAAAAGTGAAGTAAAATGGAAGTAATTACAGACCTGAACACAACTGGCAAACATTGCAAAAATGATTCATGTGACATGTTTATTGATGTGTTGAGGAGGGAAGGATTTTGTATTTTTGATCTTATCTTGGTTATTGCCATGTAAAGAGAAAGGGTGAATAAAAAACTACCCGCCCCCACATCCCAACACTATTATTTTGTGTTCTGTTCCTTTGAAATGACTATGATACAGTTCCTATGATCCTTCAAATAATTGAAATGGTGTCTTTCCATAATGTCTTTGAATGGCACAGATTTTTGTGAGCCTTTGACAAACACATATGAATTGAAGATAATTAGACAAATCTGTGGCTTTTGGAACACTACAGACATTGCTTCCTTAGTGGGGAGTAGTTCCATATACAGGAGAAAAGAAATAAAGAGATCTCAAAGTATGCTTATTTTAAATATACAGTGATATACTTGGACTGTCAAAAAGATTTCTGTTTTCAAAGCGAATTTACTTAGCAGGGGCCTATAGGATGATGTCAGGAGACCTGAAAGGGCTGTTTCCACTTGTTCTGCTTTGCCATCTCTCTCTTTTCACTGCAGTCCCCAGAAGGGTAGTTTGATTTTGGAGACCAGGCTGCCTTCGAGTCAGCCAGAGCCAGCAGACTGCCTTTCATTAAAAATTCAGGTTGCTCCTCTCTGTGCTCGGCAGGGCCGAGCGCCTCTGGGATGTGATGAATCACGGAATCACGGAATTGTTAGAGTTGGAAGGGACCTCTAGAGATCACCTAGTCCAACTCCCCTGCTGACGCAGGAATGAAGGCATTTGTATTTGTTTTACCATACTAGACGGCACTGAAATAACTCCTTTGAGCCAACGTTCTATCTTTTCCAAGAGTATCAGTGCCCAGAAAGCCTGACAGTGGGAAGAAGGAAATATCCTCAAATTGAATTTTTTCACAGTGGTACTCAAACTCACACGTCTTATGACCCTTGTCCCTGTGGAGATCATAGTCAAGAAGAAAATTAACAGTTTTGGGGCAGAATTAGCTTGCCACATGACAACAGGGGCTGTTTTATTACCAGTTTTAAAGCAATTCTGTAAATTAGCGTGGCATGATGAATGCCCAGGTGATGAACCTTTATCCATGTGACTTTAAGCAATACTTTTCTCCCACTGTGGTCTGTGGTCCTACAGGACAGCAGGAGTAGTAGTACCCAATACTGTCCCACCACTTCCTGGTCTGAAAATCTGCTGAAAGCATGAGGCAGATGTTGGAGGAAGATGACAGGCTACTGATCATAGTACCTGCAAGAGACGCAGTTAATGGTATAGCCAGGGATTTTCTGAGTCTACCGTTGCAGCAGCTCCTCATAACTAAAAGACCAGCGCTAGTGTCATCCCTCCCTAACAGACAGAACATGTCATCTAGCAGACTAAGCAAGGGAGGGGCAGCTGTCACCACTGCTTTTCCCATTCTGCCCCCTCTGCATGGCCACTTGGGAGCTAAAGGCTAGAGATATGCTCCACCTGAGGTGCTTAATTCTCAGTGATGTCAACATAAAGGCTTGTCAGTAAAAGCAGAATTCCACATGACAGTGAAAACCTACTTCATCTGCAACCCTTGCATTAGGTCAGATCATGACTGTTTCTCTGTACAAAAATCAGCATCGCAGTCTGACATTCATCTTCCTGTAGGTGTCTGCCTACATTTGCTGCCATGAGCTCTCTTCAAGCATTGTGGAAAGAAATGGGTACATTTAGGATCAGATTCATCTGACTTATTTTAGACATCCATTTCAGGATGAAATTGAATCCAAAAGTGCTTGTTTCAGTCCAGTGATTATAAGAGGAGTTGGGGTGACTAACTTAGAAACAGGTATTGCTATTCCACTCAATATTGGTGTTACGTTGAGCAACAGCAGGGATCAATGAGACTCTAATGGGAGGGTGGGTGGATTAGAAGTTTTACTCATGACTTGTTGGGATTGATAAAAAATGGCCAGGAGAAATATTTGGATTCCTATACCTCTCCCCTCTGGACCTCCAAATCCCAGTTATTCTCACACAGAAACATGTCGTTTTGGCTTCTTACTACCCTCGGACTCAGTGAAGGGTACATTTGATGTTAATAACAAAAGCAGAAGAGAAAAAATGAATATGTCACAAACAAGGAATGATGATAACTAAATGAAGGATAGCATTTCTCATTTATGCCAGCATCTTCAGAGTCACTCCCTGTACCTTCTTCCCCTAGAACAGGCCTCTGGAGGAGTTTTGTTTTCGTGGAGTCATTGCTGGTACGAGACTGGTATGCTGGGCTTTCCTCTGCATTTCTCTGTGTGACTGTTCTGAGAGAACTGCAATGATCCCTTCTGCCTTTGCAGTCTGTGAATAGTCATTTGACCATGGAGGGAAGCAGGGGATTCAGAGGTGTCAGTTCTGTCTTTCCTTAAATGACCATATGTAACATCAAGTTTGTTCCCAGAGGTGGGCATATCAACAGCTAGGTCATTTTGATCATAGAATCACAGAATGGTTGAGGTTGGAAGGGACCTCTGGAGGTCACCTAGTACAACTCTCCTGCTTAAGCAGGGTCACCTACAGACAGTTGCCCAGGACTGTGTCCAGACGGCTTTTGAGCAGCTCCAAGGATGGAGACTCTACCATCTCTCTGGGCAACCTGTGCCAGTGCCCAGTCACCTTCACAGTGAAAAAAATTTTTCCTGATGTTCACACGGAGCCTTCTGTGTTTCATTTTGTGCCCACTGCCTCTGGTCCTGTCACTGGACACCACTGGAAACAGCCCGGCTCTGTCTTCTTTACACCTTCCCTTCAAGTATTTCTATATATTGATGAGATCCCCTCAGAGCCTTCTCTTCTCCAGGCTGAACAATGCCAGGTCTCTCAACCTTTCCTTATAGGAGACGTGCCCCAGTCCCTTAATCATTGTAGTGACCTTTAGCTGGACTCTCCAGTATGTCCATGTCTTCCGTGTACTGAGGAACCCAGAATGCCTTGGTGTCCTCAAGCTTTACCATAATTTATTCTGACACAGTCTGGGCTTCTGAGTAAACTACTCAAGTTGTCTTAATTTGATAACAAGTTTTGGTCATTTGCACTTAAGCCCATGGTGCTATTTAATATTTCTATTATTATTATTTTGTTATTACTTCATATTATTGTTATGAGGGCTCCAGTGGGAGCACAGTGGGACCCACTCAGTGCAAAACAGCTATATAACTAGCAGATGTCCCATAGTGTTGTCATCGGCATTGCTCAAAGGACCTTCAGTGAGGAAACTATATGCGACTGGTTCATTCAGTGTTACACAAGTGCTGTCATAAGAATATTAGAGATCTGTAAGTGCTAACTGCAATATGCCTAAGATTGAAATGCTGAATAAGCAGAGTAATACTACCCAACTTATCATGTCCGGTAGAACTATATTTGGGTGCTTTGCTGTTAAACAAGTTCTCAGAACATTAGACTCGATTGTAGCAAGTGTCATTTGGTTAAACTTAATGTCAAACATGGAGAGATTTTAAGGTTGGAAGGTGAGTGTCGGTTAAAAGCCTGACCATTTGGTTTTTTATGATCACTTTATATCTGACCAATAAAAAAGGAGCTGCTGCTACTGCTGGCTGTGGCATTCTGACAATGCTATTTTGTTCGTGAAATGACTAGGGAGGGAGAAAAATAAACCAAACTTGCAGTGTCTGCTGCATCTGTGACCTCTGCCACTTTACTCATGGACCTCTGTTGACATTTCTAACAACGTTTGTGCTTGAGAGAAGTGACCCTTCTTTGGGCACTCAGATTTTTTTAGGCAAACAAAAACATTTGGCTTCCTTATTTTTTCAGATAGACTGGGCTTTTTCTTTTTTTTATATATAAGAAGGTATATATATTTCCTGATATATCTGTGGAGCTGAAACTGCTTTATGTCATCTCCAACTCCTTAGCTCTACTGATAACACCTTTAATGTAAAGAATGGTGCATTTTATATGTTGTAACTATTGTATAAGAGTACTATCATGTACAAGAGTATTTCATAACTCTTGCAGGAGTTCTAATATCCATTAATCTAATAGTTTCTGTATCTTGTTCTTACAGTACTGTTAACATGCCATGTGGGCACTTCACCAAAAAGTCTACTTTCTTGAGGTTTTTCACAGCTTGTTCTTTATAAACAACTTTGGATACTGCTTGCTAATTAGCTAACAACATTCAAAGGGTGATCAACAATGAGATTATTTGTGGCTGGTGCCCTTCTGTTATTTATTTATGTAAGGCTGTCACATGAATGGAAATTAGTTTGTATTCTTCTGTGACTCAGGTACTGCTTTTTGCCATTTGTAAAAAATATAGAAGAAAATGGTTTGTAGTCTTTCTGTATAAGCTGTTAGATATTCTGAACTCCAGCATCTGTCTGTTCTAAAGGCAAGTGACATAAAAAGATCTTTTCTGTGCCTTCTTTTTTGGTACTTTTAATGATAAACATATTACTGCTTAGAAGCAGGCATAAAGCATCCTGAATGGTTGGATCTGCTTCTATCAGGTGTTAGTGAATGATCTATTGAACACACTTGAGACTATTTTAAAAATCTCTTTCAAAATTTCAGAAGACAAACCCTGTCTCTTAGATCTTCCTAAAAAATGTTTATAAGAAAGCCATGTCTCTGCTTGTCCTTTATCAGCTGACTCAATGAATGACAAACTTGATGTTTCAGTACACAGATATCTTGACCTATGAAATCATAATTAGATTTTGTGGTTATTGCTCTCTCCTGTACAGACTTGGCCCAGTCAGCTTAGGCAAGGGAGGTGAAAAAGAAGCAGAAGAGAAAATGTAAAATCTTTTTTAAACTTACAAACATTTGTGCCTGAGTAACTTTACTTATGTCAGCGGGAATGCCATTGTTTTAGACTGCTACACTATGCCTTGTAATCATTTACTTTTAAATAAATGTCTGTAACATCTAACCACAGGTAAAGGTCAACACTGGTCTCAGGGTGCAGTAAAATAGGAAATAGTAACTGCAGTCAAAATAAATGCATAATAGTAATTTCCCTTCAGGATCATTTAGATTTGACTTGCCAGTTATATCTCAATGTTTTTGAACTGATTTAAAAGGAATTTGAACTGTGGACAAGGATTCACTTTATCTGATACACTTCATATAGGATATGTCAGTTGGAATTGGGAACATTTTCATGGAAAGCTATGTCCTTTTAAGTGATATAACAGAGATTTTCAGACTTCTTAGTAAATCCTTAAGTTAATGTAGTTTTGCTGCATTAGGAAGGCCATTCTTATTGCTTTGGGCTTATCTACATTTTCTTTTTCAAGCAAAGCTTTTTTTTTTTTTTAATAGTATTACTAAGTCTAGCCTGGGAGAAAAGCATGCCTCTGTTTGCAGAACAACATAATCTAGTTTTCATCTTTCATTAACATTTGCTAAGTAGAATTGAACAAATGTAGGCTTTACTACCTGTTGACAAAGCGGAGCTAGCTTTGAAACAGATAACTACTGCTATACAGGCCCTATACAGGCCCATTCTTAGGGTGGGGACTACGAAACTGGACCCAGCACTCCAAATGTGTCTCACCAGGAATGAGTAGAGAGGAAAGATCATCTTCCTCAACCTGCTGGCAATGTTCATCCTAACACAGTCCGAGATGCTACTGGCCTCCTTTGCTGCAAGGGCACACGTTGCTGGCACATGATCAGCTTGTTGTCCACCAAGACCCTCAGGTCCTTTTCTGCAAAGCTGCTTTCAGGAAGGATTAACCTTATAATGTCAAATTTGCTTTGGAAACTGTGATTTAAACTCTAAGGCTGAGATCTGCATTAAGGCTTGAATGTATCAATGCTGAGTGTCAGAGCACAAAACCTTTAGTCACGGAGCTGCAGAAGCTGGGATCTGTGTCAGGGAGGTCTGCAGTGGGCATGCAGAAGATGAAATGCTTTGGAATACCACCAGCATGTTTAGTGAGAGCTCGCCCAAATTAGATCTTTGAGCAGGAAGGTGCCTGCTGCATCCGACAGTGAAATACTGAGGACCAGCATGTGTCCTAAATCCCATTCTCCATCTACACAAATTCCTTCCCTAGAGCCTGCTAAAGGAGGCAGGAGCCTACAACAATTTTCTAAAAAACTTGAGCGATGGTCACTTTCTCCTTTTTTCCCTTAGCACCATTGTTAGGGCCCTTATTCAGTGTTTTGAAGTGTCAGCTTTAGGTCTTTCATTTGTTTGAGGGGGGATCACTTCTCAGGAGAACACGCTGAAGTCAAGTTGTAAGATGAAGTTCTTGCACTTCACGTAACAGTATTAAATATTCACTGGGTACAAGAGAGCAGATGATTCTTCAGCTTTGTGAGTTATCTGGGAGGCAGAGGCCTGAACCTCACTTATGCAACCTTTCCCTCCCTTCTCATTCCCTCATCTAATTGTTTTATACCAAGTGTGAAAACTTCAAGAGAAAAAGTAGAGAAAACCCTTTCATCTTTCAAAAATTATGACGCTTTACCCAACTAATGGCTGTAGGTCACAGATACTCTGCAAATTTCATCCATAAATCTGTTTGAAGAGACTAATTTTTACCACACATTTGTACAGTACATAGAAATTTGAGTCTGGATTACTTTAATTAGGAGTCCAAACTCTGCAGATTGCTGCAGCAATGTAAGTAGTGACTACATATCGATTATTTTTACTTGAGTTCTGATGGTGCATTTTATCACATTAATGGCAAAGTGGACCACTTGTCTCATGGTCAGAAGAGAAGTAGTTTAGGAAAATAGTCTCCTTTTTAAAATAGTCATCATGTTTAAGCAAAAAGAGCAAGATGTCAGAAAGATTGTCTGTAAAAGATCAGAAATATGAGTAATAATAATAAATGAGTTAGGTGTACCATAGTTCAGAGATAGACACTTAGTTAACAATTGTCCTTAAAAGCACACAGTTAAAAACCAATTGCATAGCATATTAGCCTCAACAGTGGTTTGACATTAGGCTGGTATAAAAATGTTAATTCTTGATGAGTTTGCTGTTAAAGTATTTTTTCTGTGTAACTGCATCCCTTTATCATAGCTCTTAGGGGTAAAATTCCAGGTTAAATCACATTTTGCCTGCTCTAAGCTATCTATCACTTCCTAACTGCTTTTAATTGTCCTGGAATTAAGATGTATTTTCTGAGGTCCAGCATCAAGGTGACTTCCTGAGGTCAGGGCAAAGTCTGTGCTGTGCAGAACGGAAGGGATGTGTACCACTTCACAGGTCTCTACTGACTGTTAGTGCCTGGGGCAGTGTTACAACACCTTGGAAGACACCATTTCTTGAAGAACTTCTGAGGTAACATAGGTACTGTGTCTACTGTGACTAAGGTTTAATATGCCTACATTAGTTGTTTCATTCTTATTTTGTTTTCCCTCATGTTTTGTTTTTGTCTGGGTCTTTTGTCCTATTGTGTTTCAGATGGATTCTTTATTTTTCACTGATTACAAGCAGTAATTAAAACTCTCACTGGCCTCCGTTTTTCTTCAGGGAATTCATTGTCCTTCAGTTTTATTTGTGGAAATCCACTGTCTTCAAAATATAGCTGCAGTGACACCTGGGTAACACTATTAGGAATGTAAATATGGTAATTACAGTCAATTGAGGGACTAAAAGGTCATGTGAAATCTGCATGTGAGAAATACTGTGGCTCTATTTTAAAAAGACAGTAAGTGGTGTGGCTTTACACAGGTCATTCACTGAAAACGTGGTAACTACCTTCTTGAAGACTCTGGGCAAATGCCTTTTGAGGTTCAGTCATAGATTTGTCTGGGCCCCACCTGTGGACATATTGTGAGTTAGCTCAAGGTTGCCTCTGGTTTGTTTATGTTATTTATTTATGAGGTCTCTGTCACTACGCCCACATACATTTCCATAAGAACAAGTCAAGTTCTGTAAGAACAAGAACAAGTTTAAACCTCTCTGGTTTGCATGTGCCCTATAGAAACTCTTCTCACATATGTTGTCCCCATTTATGCAAGGACTCCTAAATCTTTAACTCCAAACCAACTCTTTAATGCTAGAATGAATGTCTATATGTTCCAGTGTTCTTCTATTTCAGTTCACTGTTCTAGGCCCTGAGGAAACTATTAGACAGTAGAAAATAGAAGATATCAAAATGTCAGTCATCTTAGTGACTATTTCTGAGCACAGGCTGCAAGAAACCTCACAAGTACTTGGGCCAGTCTGACAATAACTGAAGGCGACCTTTTTATGTCTTAAGGATTAAACAAGAATTTTATAATCGGTGTTCTCAATACCAAGTCTACTACAAAAGTAGTGGCTGACGCAGGAATGCAATTTTATGGCCTGTAAGCTGCAGGGGGACAGATGAGGTGATCATAGCTATTCTTTCTGATCTTCAGATCTATTATCTCAATATATTAACTATGTTCTGTATAATAGAGTAGGTTTGCATTAAATCTTTTCATTTATGTGAAGACACACTACTGTACGTTTGACATCCAGATGCCCTCTACTGTACCTGCTCTAAAAATTCAGACTAAAAAAACAAACCCAGACCACACAGATGGAATTTCAGCAAGCAGGAACTGGAGCAGTCCCACTGATTTTTGTGTACGTGTGTCAGTTTACAGTGGTTGAGGACCATGGTCATAATGGATGTGAAGAAAAAGAAGTCGAAAACAAGTGCTTATATAAAGTAGACCTCTGGAAGAAACCCTCCAGTGCAGAGTTGCTTTGCACCATCACCCTAAATGTCCTTGAATGTGGCCTGACCAGCCTGGAGAGAACAACCAACCTTACTCCAGAGCTTCCCTCTCTGTTGGTGACAGCCTAGGCAAGGAGAAGTGCTTGCAGGGAAGCTCAGGACTGTTGTTTCTTGGTTTTATTGTTGGATTGTTATGTGTGTCGCAGTCTGATATAAATTAAGGAGGTCCTTATGTTAGTTTAACATGACATGGGAAGAACATTCCTGCAAGGAACTGTTGCACCAGTTGGGCAAGCAAATCCCTCAGGCCACCCTTGCAATCTGGTCACTGACTGTTGAGCTGATTCACTACTTCTAAGTTCATTAATACACCTAGTAGTCCCACCTAGGATGGTTCCTCAGAAAAGGTAAGAGAAATCTCATTCTGTGAGGTATTTATATAATTTATTTGTATACAATAATATATAAAATATATAATGAATGTATTTATATAATGTTTTTATATAACATAGGTCATCACTAAGACTTGAGAGGAAGTGTGACTAAAATTATTTGCTTTGAAAACATTATCAGGGCAAACGCGTTCCCCAATCACCAAAGCTGCAAGCCAAATATTAAATTGTTGATCATATCTATTCTCATTGTTATGAAGGCTGTATTGTACTAACAATACATTGTTTAAAATGAGGATTAGAGCTCAAGGTAAGTTCACTAAAAAGGCAGCTATTTTTTAAGTAAATCCTGAAGTGAAAACATTTTCGAAATCAGCTTTCATATGTGGAGATTAATTAGGAGGCTGAAGTGCTTGGGTATGCATGAGTCCTGAGGCATTAGAATCCACTGTCCTGGAAATACACATACATTCCTATTTTACTGTTCTCAGCTGCATGGATGGTTGCACAGCCTGAGCCACAGCTGTCCTTTGTTGTACAGATGGCTAACAAAAGCCTGGGTTGCTTTCCACTGAGACAAAGACACTAAATGAACTGAAGCTATGCTGAAGATCTGGTCCTTAGTCAGCAAGGGTGGTACACAGATGGTAATCCTTGCCTTTGCAGTCCTAAGGTTTGTTTTTTCCACAATTAATTACTGAATTGTGCATCTCCAGTTTTTATGAGTTTTCATATTTGAGGAATTCCAAAGAAACTTGAACTGCAGTGAGTCCCACAGCAGGCCCTGTTGAATTATTTGAAGTGCAAATCCAGAAGTGAGTCTTGGTTATTTCTGAAAATTTTAGCCACTAGTTATTTGACCTCTCAGATAAGTTGAAGCCTGGTGGGGTGAAGGAACAGTGTGGACTGCAATGTGATTATAGACCTACTGAGACTTTAACCTGGCTCATTGTATTCTACTCAGACTCTACTTCTTTTTCAGACAGAAAGTGCCTTGAAAACGATGCCTTGTCTCAGCACTGAAACTCTGAGACACAGCTCAAGTGCACAAGGGAACCTTCTTGAGCATTCCTGCTCTACTAACTGTCTAGGATCTTGTGCTTTATTTACAACTTCCCTTATTACATCAAGTCCAAAACGCAGCTCATCTACGATTCTTCCTTCTCTAGGCAAGAACTAATAGTATAAATTTAACTCCTCATACATACCGGTCCAACTTAGTCCAATCACTGCTTTGCTGAGAAATTCCATATTGATTTTGGGTTTTATCTCTGTTTCTTAAGGCATGAATTGATTATGATTCACTGTCTATGGTATCTCTGCAGTTTCACAGTTTTTCACGAGCGTGTAAATTGTCAGCTGCGAGGTACATGCTCATTGTGGGAGGATTTTTAACTGATTTTTCCACTGGTGTGTGGAACTCCCGAGTTCCTTTTTGAACAACTTAATCTTTCATGACTCCTTAATCAAACCATGAAGAATATTTGCACCTCTTTTTGCTTTTATCCATTTTGAAACACATGCTGATACATACAATTATATCCACCTAGAAGGTTCCTCAGCACTGCATTGAGAACAAAGTATAAATATAATTTTCTGCTATTTGTAACACAAAGTTTTGAGCTCACAGAACATTTGTATGTCAAAAAATGGTGTTTTGATGGGCCTGTCATTTCCTTCAACACTCAGGGTAGATGTTGCCAGTGATGCTGCTTCCTAAGGTTTTTGTTTTGTTTTCCATTTACCTGCTCTTTCTCTGCCAGCCTGGCTCTCTGCCTGCCAGGGACATAGGACAACTGTATCCAATCTTCCTTTCATACCATGTTCATATCTCTGGACTCCTCTGCTCCTTGGGATGTCCGCATGCCCAAATGGCTGATTAGATAGGCTTCCTAATTGCCCTGGTACTTAAGTCTTGTGAGCCAGTCCCTGTCTCTTTGGTCAGATTGGCTTCTCTGTTCTCAAAGCAACTGTACTGGGACTAGCCAGGCTCAGGAGTTTGCCAGTTGGTAGGACTTGGGGCTGTCCATCTGCTGCTGTAGCTTGGGAATAGGTTACTTGGATACTGATTCATTAGAAGGCAGGGGAGCTGGCTGACCCCAAAGAAGTCTGTGAGATTCCAAGATTACGGGGTGACAAAAAAGGCCAGGGAAATAAAAAAAAAACAACAGTTTTCTTCTGTGGGAAACCTTAGTTGTTTTTTAAAAAAAAATTGAACAACAATATTTATGAATACACCTAGTGTCAGACTTCTCTACAGATGATTCCAGTCAGCTGTCTTGTTGAGTGTTTTTACTATGTTACCAGCTACAAAGTGGGAAAAGATAATTTCTTTTAAAGGTCTGCAGGAATCCCTATGCAAATGAGAAATGCATATAGCCACTTGATATGAAAATCACATACACAAAAAACCCCCGAATCACGTGTTAATTTTGTTCCTTGAAGAAATGCAAAGGGTAGCCATAATCTAAAATACAGTCATTATGCCAAGCTGAAAAATACATTTCTAGGATCAGTATGTTTTAAAATTGTTCTTAAAACATTTATACTGCCTGGTGACATTAAATTGAAAGCTGCTAGAATAAGAATAGGAAAGTTTAATTTCCCTCCACCTCACCTTACCTTCTTATTGGACACAGGTTACAGTAACAATTCAGATTTTTTATTATAAAAAATATAGAAGAAATATTTAGAAATCTTTAGAAGATGAAAGGAAGCTTGATGAAAAAAAAAATCAAAATCAAGAAAGAAGGAAGATAGATAGGAGTAGCGTAAGTTTACTCATGTAGGCTTTGGCTTCAAGACGAACCAAAAAAAGGAATTAAAATAAAGACATTCAGGAACAAGTCAGGAAAAATGAAGTGTTCTGCAAAAACACTTACATAAACTTTAGAAAAAATCATAACAGTCCTAAGAGATGAAAAAGGTGAATAAGTATGTGAGACCTCTCAAATATGAGAAATTCAGAGTAGTTAATTCTCCTCAGTTTTCAACATATAAGAGAAGAGATCATCAGCAAACCTTACGCAGAAATCAGAAAAATTATTAAGGACAACAGTTAGAGAAACCAGGACCAAAAGGCAGTTAAGGAGCTTATAAAAGAACGTTTGTCACCCTAAATATCCATTGGCCTGCAAATTTGAATGTGCTGGATTTCAGTGGTGAATAAAAAATACAGCAGCTTTGAAAAAAATCAGGAATATAATAATTCCCTACCATAAAATAGAGAAAATTAATTTGTTACTTCTCTTTAAGAAAGCAGGTATAAAAAACTATGAATCAATCCTCATGAATCTACCCAGAATGGGATGTTCTACTATCTAGTAAAAGAATCAATGCTCCCGGTCTGAGACCCGAGTAAATTAGCACAGCTGCATTGACCTAATTCAAGCCACATTGATTTACACAAGATAAGAATCAGTCCTGCAGAGCTGATATTTGGTAGAAAATGTGGAATATTTGCAGCTGAGTGAATACGTGAAAAAAATGAAGGTATGTACCCACCTAAGTGCTTTGTCACTTGCCCTGTTTGTGTGAATGTCAAAGCGTTAGCCAGTAGGCTTACATCAGGAACTGTTTTTCATTGATTTGCCAACAGATGTCTGGTAGAAGACCTACTTGTTTGAGCCAATGTTTTTGTAAGGGCTTGACTGGGAGCAAGAGAAAAATCTATTTCTTGATGTACTGTTCTTTCACTTTTTCTTAATGGTAAAATTATTCCCCTCTTCCTCTGAACTAAATTACGTGTCACTGACAAAGACAGGATACAAGGCTACCCCAGCATGGTATTTCCTGCATTGCTGCAGTGTATGTAGCAATGACCTTTGCCATAATAATTGAAATATATCCGATCCTGGAGTCTCAAATGTTCTCCTTGTTCATTGGAGAGGAGAGGAGATAATTTAGAAACCCTTCAGGCCTGAGCCAAGGCTCATGGTGAATGAGGGATATTAGTTAGGAAAATCTAAGTGAGCTGAGAGACTGCTTTTGTCCCTCTCACTGGATCAGATGAGAGGAGAAGGAGAGGTAAGACATTAAATAAATATGATCATGTTGGACACGTATCTAAGATGCTCTACAGAAAGAGTGGTGAATGAATAATAAAATTTCATTGTGAAGCAGCTTATACCTGTGATAGATTAACTTGTTTGGCAGGTGGATTACCTGCAGAAGAGCCATAGATAACATTCACATCATTACAAGTTGCTTTCATTCTTGACAACCTGGTGGCCTTTGAGTTCAGGTTGTAAAGGTCTCCTGTAATGACAATTATTTTGCTTCAGGCATACCAGATGCATTTGTTGGCTGCGTAACAGCATCTTATTTCCATTAAATTATCTTCAAACTCCATACTGTCGCCTTAATGGAGAATGGGAAACTTATCTTGAAGATTCTATTTATTTAGACTCTTATGAGAAAAAAATGTACATATCTGACTTGCATTGTATTAACATTGATCTGTAGTAGAGGAAGGGTCAAAGTTCAACTATTCCATTGTTGGCATTCAAATGGGTAATCTCAAATGTTTATTTTTGTTTACAATGTACTCAGATGTTTCTTTTTGAAAGAAAAGGAAATTTTCACTTTTTTTCAAGCATGAACACTTCTCAGATGAAATTGCAGTTAATTGAAGCTGTAATTGCTTTAGATGAACATCATTACAATGCTTAGAAAGTAATTTTGATGGGTTGGTTTAAATTGGCTTTTGAAAGAAAACCTGCAGCATTTTTATGCTACTTTTTAAAAGAGTTCAAAGCAGTAGATTTAATTTGGATGGAAGAATTCAAAAGAATTCTAAGATTTTACATATCTTGTTAAAACACTGAAGTCCTGAATGAAGGAAGAAAAGTTAGGATTGTTACCAACAGTTTGAATGCTATACAAGTATGTTATAATTAAATGTATCCATAATATAGTGTCTTGACACATTTTTTTTGTTAGTGAGAAAGCTTTTTTCCCACCCCATGCCTGGGATCTAAGATGCTGCTAGTGATATTGTGTCATCTGCAGATGTAACCAAGAATTTCCATAAGACAGTTATTTTTAAAAAAGGGGCTATTTCCACAGAGTTCCTCTAGCCACCACATGCCTGTAGGGTGCTCAGTGTTCTACTGACAGGTCAAAAGAAAATGGAGTACATACACGTGTCTTAGGTTTATACTACTCAAGTGACTGTCAAGGAAATCAGTGGAGTTGTGAAAGCAAAGAAACAATGTGTTCCTGGCAAACTGCAAAAATACAGAGACACAGTCATACTAGTAAAGCCTGTTCACGGAGTTTTATATATTGTGAACAGCTACACGCCTGTTTATGTATCGCTGTGCCTGTTGCTTTAGGTCTTTTCCAAGGTGCAACAGTGGTCTACAACAAACAGAACGCAGCTCTGTGGAAGCAGCAGCTATGACTGCTTGATCCATCTGTGGCTTCTGCAAGACCATCCGTCCCAGGGACACAGCAGGAGCAACAATATTTCATCTCCATGACTGTCAATCCAACTGCTGGCCGAAACGGGGCTGCTGCAGTCAGTGCCCATGGGGCTGGTACACAGAGGGATTTCTCTGGGGTTTTTAACCAGGACCAGTCTGGGGCCTAGGTAAACCCAGCTCCTCCATGAGAGCATGGCGGCATCTTCCAATTTATGAGCAGAGGAATGATATGAGCTACGGGCTGATAGTGTGAATCTTTATTTTGAGTAAATGCCTGAGTGACTTGGTGGGACTTGGGGACTGTTGATATCACAATGTCAGGATATCACTGCTAGCTCTTTCTCCATCTCTCTCTCTCTTGCTGAGGTTGGCCCTCTCCTCCCTTCCCCACATATGGTATTTAAGCACCACCAGCCAAAATCTATCATACTTTGTGTTGGCATACAATGTGCCAGCGGCCCGATTCAATCAGCCAAGCATACTGTCTGAAGCATACTGATGTCAAAATTTGTTTGGCAATCACATCAAAATGCATCTGTTCATACCATTTCCCATACTTTTGTGGAGGTAGGAAAAAAAAAGGAATCTTGGATTTTGTTATGTCTACTTTTGGTACAAGCTCAAAATCTGTAATGCAGAAAGCTGTTTATTTTAAAAAAACCCCACAAATTAAGGGAAAAATAATAACCTTACCAATACGCTTCCTATATCCTTAACATAATCATAATACCTTTTGGTGCTCCTATGCTAAAAGAGATAAATACACATCACCAAGAGCAAAGCAGCAAATGCATGCCTTGTCTAAGCTTGGCACAACTGGCTAGAGTTCTTACATCTGGAAACTTTCCTGTAAGAGATGCAAAACATTTCAAAGAGGTGTATTGATTTTTCTAGTATAAATAATAATAATTCCACAAATGAAAGATATATTACTGAAAGGTTTATTTTCCAGTATTAATGCATCTGTGTTTCTGATATAGAAATGTAAATAAATCAAGTTTTTTGTCATCTTTGCTGGCAAAAGTTCTAAATATTGACCTGAGATTAGGCACCAGCATTATTTTTATCAGCTTTTAGCTCAGAGACTGATAGAGTATCTATCTGTAAAATAGCTTCTCTGAAATACAGCTGTGAAAAATATAAAGGTCTAAATAATGCAATATTTGGTAATACTTATGGGAAGATGGCAATAAAAAGTAAATAACCTCCAGAACAAATCTCTGCTGTAGGAACGTCAGAAGGACTTTCTGGTCAAAATAGTGCAGCACAGACTTTTCTGAAGATAAGAACTGGCCTTATAGTTACAAATTTTTGGACATAGCTGCTCTTGGCAGATGTTATGCTGAGTGGAGCTAAAGAAGAAAAAGCAACCTTTTAGTAGATACTCTCCTGTGTATAATATCTTTATTACATATTAGTTTATCATAGAGTGGTGTCTTTTAGTTAAGGGGTGTATGAGCTACTTTCAATCTTGAGATGTGATTGAGAAAATCACGTTCCTAAATACAAGAAACAGTCCTCACAAAGTCAGCCTCAGTGGAAAATGTTTAGGGAGTCACAAATTAAGAAATTTAAAATTCCTTGTCTCCAGGAAAATCCTTTCATTTTTATACTTTAGGTTATGTCTTTTCTTGCCATGATAAAGCCTCAGGAAAGAAATAGGGTACAAGCCTTTCTATGAGGATCCTTCTAGGGAGCTTTGTAAAGAAATCTTCCCTCTAGAGGAAATCTGGTGACATGGGGAAGAAACGTGTGTCTGAAGTCCTCATGGATAGCTGCACAGACTGAAGAATACAAACTTTTTTTTATACTCTGCCTGACGTCCCGCTTTCTTCTTGTTTCTGGTTTGATTCTTTCTCCCTGCTATTTTTCTGTCAGAGTGGATCGGACTGGAAGCCACACTGGAAGCTGTGCTTATTTCCTTGTTAATAACCTGCTGGGATGCTCCACAGGTCACAAGGGCTTCTGCTGCAGAGACTGGCTATTTTCCATACTCACAGAACTTGACACTGATGGGATTTCTTCTACCTTAAATAATTTGCTTGTTATGCTGCTTTGGGGTAATACTACCCAATTTACTCTCATTTTCTTCACCATAGAGGTGATCACAGAGAATAAACTTCTAAAACATTTTGTTTGCTAGCTTTCAGAAGGGTAATTTGTTGCTCTACCAGCTACAGAAAATTGAAACTATAATACAAAAGAGGTTACTATTTGTCTCAAATAATCATTTAACTTAGCTTTAATGAGCAAGTTACTGTATATTAATTAAATCTAAATAGCTCATTGAGAGGCTTTTTCTGAGATTTTTCCTTGCCATCTGGTTAGCTTGTTTTAAATGACAAAAGCAATAAGTACTTAATTACATTCCTATTAATATATTTTAATTTCTGAATCTTCTGAGGTTTTTAATAGGCATTTCTCAATGTATAGTGAAAGAAAAGAGATTTTGTCAGGTAAGAGTAATTACTTGCACTAACAGCTTTGCTACAGAGTGTTGCTGTAACATGTCTTTGGAACTATGTCATGAAGACAAGAACAAATGTCAGCATTTTGCATGTGTCGTGGCAGCTTTAAAATGAAAACCGGAGCCCTAGCAAGTATCTACCAAAGCAGATTTCACATTTCTTTCTCCTGGTGCTTCTGCTCAGTAAAACTAAGTCTGCTTTGCAAGGTTACAGCCTGTGAATTTCCCTGTCTCGCCAAGCTCTAGAACAGTGACATACTAGAATAGGATCGTTCTGGAGGCAGTGTAGACTAACTGGCCATTTCAACCATTGTCAGCTCCTAGTGTTCCTGCTACAATTCACCTGTGTATTGCCACTGCTGTCACCTCTCTTTAGACATGGGACATCTATATCTCCCAGGATGCAGAAAAAAACAGAGCCCCACAACAGAAGGAAACCTTTTTTCTTTTAAAAATAGGTGCAGCTGGTAAGCAAATAGCTGGAATTATCACACTATTTAGAGAAACATTATCAGCTGTATGTTTAGTGGCTTTATGAAGTCTAGTGAAAAAAGAAATCTTTTTCGATATTTGTCGAAAAGGAAAAGTCTTCTTGAAGGCATGCTGCTGTTTTTTGTCACAGCTGTCATCTGGTTGCCATTATATATGGGTAATCGTAATTTCCACAAAATCATCTTTTCAGCTTGCATTTAAACATTATTAGCCACATCAACTCTCACTGAGTGACATGCTGAGTGACTGAAAGAAAATGAATACCAGCGGTATCTGGGAAATAAGAAAAATGCCATTACCTGTCCTTCAGGGCCACCTTGGTCTGCAGCCATAGATATTATGATCAAGCATTCACCAGCTTTACAGGGAATGCCACAAATGGCAAAAGATAGGCATTGTCCCTAAAGGACATTTTATTCCCTGCTGAAACCATAAGGGTGCCATAGGGAATGCTCAGAGTTGATGTACAATCTCCCTGTGCTATTTACTGTGGCCAAGTGGGAGCTGAGTACAGTTTCTGTGACAACGGCCACTTTTCATTAGTGAAGAGATAATGGTAACATGGCATCTAAAGGAATTTGCTTTTTATACTATTCAGAAAGTAAAGTAGAAAGAAAAGGTGAGAGAACTTCCTAGAGACTGCAGGACTATGACTGGCCAAAGAGAAGGGTTTTCCATTTGCAAGGAACAGTGGGGTGTTGTGTTAGGTTTGGTTCACAGTGGATCTAATTTGTTTATTATTTTCCTGTGCTGCTCCTAAAACTTGTTTGGATTTGAAGAGTTGTAGTTTCAGTGTCATTTTTTAAGAGTCAAAACCTCACAAAAGTCAACAGGCAGCTCCATACAGAATATGTTTAGCTATTTTGTCAGCCAGGAAGAAACTTCAGATAAGAGCATGCAGAAAACAGTGAAAGCCCTCAAAACCCACCATCATTTAGCACCTGGATAATGATATAATTACAGGTTCAACGGCAGAATGCTTAACAGCCAGCGTGACTGTCTTGTAGAGTCTTCACACAGGCGGCTCTGCCGAACAGAACGTGCCCTCTCAGACCCATTTGAATACCATGTCATGTCTGACTAATCTGATAGCCTTCTACGATGGCGTGACTGGACGAATAGATGAGGGGAGGGCAGTGGATGTTGTCTACCTTGACTTCAACAAGGCTTTTGACACTGTGTCCCACAGCATCCTCATAGGCAAGCTTAGGAAGTGTGGGTTGGATGAATGGACGGTGGGGTGGATTGAAAACTGGCTGGCAGATAGAGCTCAGAGGGTTGTGGTTAGTGGCACAGAGTCTAGTTGGAGGTCTGTGACAAGCGGTGTTCCCCAGGGGTCAGTACTGGGTCCAGTGCTGTTCAACATATTCATCAATGACCTGGATGAAGGGGTAGAGGGTACCATCAGCAAGTTTGCTGATGACACAAAACTGGGAGGGGTGGCTGACACACCGGAAGGCTGTGCTGCCATTCAGTGTGACCTGGACAGGAGAGAGAGCTGGGCAGAGAAAAACCTCATGAAGTTCAACAAGGGCCAGTGTAGGGTACTGCACTTGGGGAGGAATAACCCCATGCACCAGTACAGGTTAGGGGCTGACCTGCTGGAAAGCAGCTCTGTGGAAAGGGACCTGGGAGTCCTGGTGGACAACAGGATGACCATGAGCCAGCAATGTGCCCTTGTGGCCAAGAAGGCCAATGGCATCCTGGGGTGCATCAAGAGGTGTGTGGCAAGCAGGTCGCGGGAGGTTATCCTCCCCCTCTACTCTGCCCTGGTGAGGCCACATCTAGAGTACTGTGTCCAGTTCACGGAATCACAGAATCACATAATCACGGAATTTTCAGAGTTGGAAGGGACCTCTAGAGATCATCTAGTCCAACTCCCCTGCTGACGCAGGAATGCCTAGAGCACATTACTCAGGACTGCATCCAGGCGGGTCTTGAAAATCTCCAGAGAAGGGGACTCCACAGCCTCCCTGGGCAGCCTGTTCCAGTGCTCTGTCACCCTCACCATAAAGAAGTTTTTTCGTATGTTTGAATGGAACTTCCTATGTTCCAACTTGTGCCCGTTGCCCCTCGTCCTGTCACTGGGAACCACTGAAAAGAGTCTGCCTCCATCCTCCTCCAGCCCACCCTTTAGATACTTGTAAGCAAGAGTAAGCTCTCCCCTCAGCCTTCTCTTCCGGGCTCCCCAGTTCAAGGAGGACAAGGAACTGCTGGAGAGGGTACAGCAGAGGGCTACAAAGATGATTAGGGGACTGGAACATCTTTCTTACGAAGAAAGGCTGAGGGACTTGGGTCTTTTTAGTCTGGAGAAGAGAAGACTCAGAGGGGATCTCATCAATGTTTATAAATACTTAAAGGGAGGGTGCCGGGAGGATGCGACCAGTGTTTTATCAGTGGTGCCCAGTGATAGGACAAGAGGTAACAGGCACAAACTTGACCATAGGAAGTTTCATCTAAACATGAGGAGGAACTTCTTTCCTTTGAGGGTGGAAGAGCACTGGAACAGGCTGCCCAGAGAGGTAGTGGAGTCTCCGACTCTGGAGACCTTCAAAACCCGCCTGGATGCCATTCTGAGCAACCTGCTCTAGGTGTCCCTGCTGTGGCAGGGGGGTTGGACTAGATGATCTCCAGAGGTCCCTTCCAACCACTGTGATTCTGACTTTAGCAACAGTTTCTTAATGCAGAATTTGAATAATCGTGAGTTAATAACAGATTCATAAGCTACAGCTTGAATATCGTTGTAAGGAAATAACAGTGCTGAAAATAAAGTATTAACTGCAAGGTGCCAGCCCACCTAACACAGGAACAAACTTTGTAATGAAAAATACGTAATGTAAACCACCAAACCAATTTCTGTTTTTCATCTTCTTTGCCCCATTCTTTCTTATTTTTTCCCCTTGAGCAATGTTTCTTTTCTCCTTATCTTTCAGCCTCATGATCCCTATTTTCAGAATGCTAAAGGCAGCAGAACTATTGCAGTTAGAGCAAAGTAGCAAACCATCTATCACATAATCTTATCCTATTCCAGCATCCTAAAATTCATTCTTCTGCCTGACCTCCCACTCTTCTTCTTTTTAAGAGGAGAACAGAAAGTACCAGAGCTCTTACTTCAATTGCGCTGGTTCTCTCTACTCTACCCATTAGTTCTAAATTTCCACTGATGAATCAGACCTGCCGGCTTTTCTTTAACCTTGGTTATGCAGCTGTCACTTATACTGTAAGTGCAAAGACTTCAAACTGAAGAGAAGACAGGGAAGCAACTGCAGAGGTGCTTCTTGACAGGGCAAGAAAAAAGTGTGGTTTTACCTCAAATTAAAGTAAACAAGTGATTATGCAAATGCTAGGTCAAGTTAAGGAGAGAGCATGGACAGTAAGGAAACCTCTCTAACTTCTATAAATTAACCACAAAACCAGCTAGATGACCTGTTTGAAGACTCAATCTGCTGATAAATTTTAGGGTTGGTTAGATGGGCAGAGACAAGAAAGGCAGTTAGGAAGTATTCTCATGGGAACTTGCTGAGGGGCCAAGCCTCTGAGGACTGGTACAAAACAAGGTGGTCCTTATGTTGTTTCTATTTAAGATCACACTAGCATTCATCCCGATTCATCAGTTTCCAAGGGCTAAGATTGCTTATTGTGCTCTATTCTTGGACCTGTGTTTTGCTCAGCTCAGTATGACTGCAGCTGGGAATTGGGACCAATATTTTTAGGTCAGAACAGGCCAGAAAGAAGGTTTATTATTATTATTATTATTATTATTATTATTATTATTATTATTATTATTGTTATTAAATTTCAGATGCTGCTAGTTCTTATTAAACTGCAGGTCAGAAGCCTGTATTTCCCTGCAGCCACTATTGCCCATGGAGAGCATGTAGAGCTCAGAGCAGCAACTAACAGTGTTTGTTTCCTGTGCATCCCCTTAAGGGAAGGCAATGCTGGTATACCTCCCATCTTCCTAGGAAATGATTTTCCCTGCAGCACAAAGGAGCTGTGCTAGAGATGGGAAGTGCAATTTGTAGCCTGCTGAGCCATCTTCATTCAATCTTGCCCTAGATACGGAGTTGTATGTGCAAATTCGCAACTTTTTGAAAGGGAAAGTTAGGTAAGATAAGTGACTAGTTCTTAGAAGAACTCCGCAGATGTGTGCCATATATGCCTACATGGAGTGAAATGTGGCAGAGCTAGATAGAGTATGAGGGAGAATGAGCATGAGCAAACAAAACGATTCTTGCAATCAAGCCCCTTGATTACTTTACAGACACTTCAGTGCAGCCCTTGTAAATCAAGAAATGCTGGGTGGTCAGCAGCGAGAACTTAAAGTAGGAAATGTAAGTAATTGTACGGTCCCCAGAACATTAATGATTAGATAGCTTACCCAAGCTCTTGACTTAAGAATTTGTAAGCTCTTGACTTAAGAACACCCAGTTGTGCAGCACGGCCTGCAAGGGAATCTTCCTGTGGTAGTAATAATGTAAGAAAAATCAAGACCCACAGACAGTTAAATCAGAATGGACTGAAGAAATGTACGTGTTTATCAAAGTCTGTCATATCCAAATGTGGCAAAATCCTTCATGGGAGAAACCTAAGACTGTAAGGAAAGGGATCCTGTGTGAGCAGATAGCTTTTTGTAGGCTGTGGTTTCCCTTCCCTCCCCCATTGGTTGTGGATGGCTGTAGCCTTGAAGCTCAGGGCTGCTAGCTGATCTAGACTCCTCAGTTTTCTCTTGGCCATCCTCAATACATATCCACTGTGGTTACCTCGGTAGGCTCAGAATATGTACCAGGCACCTCTGGTATGCTTCAGCACAGCCAGATTCATTATTCAGATAAGGTTGTGGTAGAGATGCGTCGGAATACCTCAAGGAGCAAGAACCAGAAGACTTTAAGTGTAAATGCTCAAAAGACAGCTATAGAGAGCTGGACTCAGAAGGCAGAAGGTGACATGGGTGTGAAAGAATCTTGAAGAATTCCACATAGAGAAAAAGTAGAGATAAGAAATCCTGCCACACGTTATCCATTTTTAATGGGGGAATCTTTAGCTGAGGCGTGAGGTATCCTGAAAGGGAGAAGTAAGATAATTATGTTAGGCGACTTATAGCAGTTATAACCAACAATTCCTTTATATAACACTGTTGTGAAACTCACAGTGCAATGTGGAACTACTCCTGCCATCAGGATTAATGAAAAAAGCATTTACAATGGACCTTCCTGGCTGGAGTGCCTTAATTGTAGTCCAGTCAAAAATCTATTTAAAACACCGTAATAGAGTCCTTAGTTCTAATATAAAGACCTTCTTTGCTGTCCTGTGTACTTCTCACTGCCACACACCAAAGACATTTTTCACTGCCTAGGTCGTAATATGCCTGTCCTGACATAAACGTTCACTCACACAGGGAATTGCTTGGCACTTGGATATTTTTTTCTAGATTACTGTCAAATCAGCTAGCTTAAAGGGGCAACAGGTTATTTTCAACAGCTGGCATGCTCTGGCAATAAATAAATTGTCCTATTTTATTTACATATTTTCATTTTGTTGTCCTTTTATTGATTTACACATGATGGATTTTATTTAAAGTCTCTAGAGGTATTAATACCAAATAAAAAGAATGTGCTGCTATAAAGATAGAAGAGCTACATTATAATACCTTGAAATGTGCTTTATTCTTTTGAGCATATGTGAATGAGAATTGAAG
>VYXH01002833.1:61053-123395 GCA_013397275.1 Burhinus bistriatus | reverse complement strand
GTGAGAGTGAGAGGGGGGGGGGGGGGGGGGGGGAAGAGAGAGAGGCAGCTATCTTTCTGTCTGTACCTGTATGTAAAGCCACAGACACATCTAGTGCTTATATATGAAAATGCCATTGTAAAAAAAGTAAGACTTTGATGTACCATATATTTATCTTTGAATTAGAAGAAAAAATGACTACATTTTTGCAATGGGAATATTTGAAGAATGAGGTGGAAAGACCTTAGAAAAGCATATCTGAGTGATGGATAAACAAGAAGAAAAATCCGTGGGTAGAAGTAAGATGATCATCCATAGATGTTAGACATGGTATTTTGTGATGTATGGTTTTGTCCAGGACACTGGCAATTTGTCGTGGGTAGCCATTTCCAAAACATTAACGTCCAGGACCTGAGTTCTGCTCATCCAATCCACAGAAATAATTCTACTCCAAAACAAGATCTCTTGCAGTCTGAGTTGGCCCTTGAAAGGTTGGACATATGCTTTTCTGCATTTGAAAGTAAAACTGTAAACATTGCAGTCACAAATCTGGCAATAAGAACAGTTGCTGTTTGCTTCTTACCACCAGCAATTATGTATGGATTGTTTGCAATTAAAAGTTACCCAAAAATTTGCAAATACAGCTACAAATTCCGTCTTAGAGAAGCAGCCACTGTCTTGCAATGACACTGTGTGACTATAAAGCTGCCATCAGCAAGTGAGCGCAGGACTGAGGTGTCGGGGTGGGGATGGGGGCGGTGAGCTGGGCAGGCAGCGAGAGGGAAAGGAGAAGCACAGCGGCACTCTCAGGGAGCTGATTTTAAAAAGCTGTGCAGGGCAACAATGCACAATGCCACCACTCTTGAGACTGCCCTCCACAGCCCCTGTGAAGGGAGCTCTCCCTGAGCCCATGGACGTGGGTATTTTGTCTGTTCTCCACCTCCCTATTAAACCTAATCCACAGCAATAAAATGTGGCCTCAATACTGCCCTTTTTTCTGCCTCTTTCCAGAAGACTGCTGGCTGGTTACCTGCAGCTGCCAACTGCTGCTGAGCTGACTGACTCACCTCTGTCTCCTCCTAGTGCACAGGACAGCCTTGAAATCCTCCCACAAAGAGAGTTTTTCAGGTGATATGTGATCATCTCTTGAAAAGACTGACAACAGAGAGCAGTTATGGTTAATGGAATACCTCAAGCTGGAGGTAGGAGCTGGAGGTTGCTAGATCAGGAAGAATGGCATTAGAAAACGATCCAACATCAGGGCCATGTTCTCTGCTGTGCCATGTGTGAATATGTGGAGCAGAGGAGCCATTTTCACCTCCCTGCTCTGGAAGCCATCTGAGGGCCAGTTCATCATATGGCATAATTCAAAGTATCTTAGGGCCCAGAAAGTACAGCGTCTAGGGCTAGGTGCACATACTGTATGTGCACCAGCCAGTTGGTCATTGCCAGAGTACTACTGAAGCTATTCCCCCAGCACATTCCTTACCCCAGTGCTAGAGATGTGCTGCGTAACAGCCAGGTCGTCTTGCTTTAGCCTGCTCATATGCTCTATTCGACTTCCCAGAAGGGATGCACTGTGCGAGCAGCTCAGAGTGGCTGAGATTGTGGTCCAAGCTTCTGGCCTTCTGCGCCACAGGAGAGCTGAGACAGAGTGAGCAGAAACCTGAAATGCACCACATCCAAAGGAGAAGCTGCCAAGTGTCCATCTGTGCTTCTAGTGAAGGAAAAGAAAAGGAAACTTTTAGAAGGAGAAAACATTAGGTATTCAAAGACCAACAGCCTGCTAAACAAGTATCTCTGCACTTTTCATTTAGCTTAATGACAACTAGGAAAGGCTGGCAAGCTTCTTTCTTTGACTTATTGAAGCGTTACGCTAGTATGTGGGAGTAGCGGCTCTGGCAGGCATTGTGTGCTGTTTCATTTGTGAGTGAAAGAGGCTGTCTGCATTTCGAGGAATCACAGTGAAAACTATACTCAATTTGTGGCAGAATAATAAGGTGATCTATTGTACTGCTTTTGGAAGTGGAAAATGAGCTCTGCTCTGGGTGTATAATTTTCTATCGCGGAAGCAACAGAAGTATCAGTAACGTACAGATGCTCACACGTGCTGTGCCCCATGCACAGAGTGCTTGCTTGCTCATGTATGAGCATAAATATATACCTGTACTGGGAGGGGTGGAATTCAGCTCTGGCGTCGTGGCCTTTAACTGTGCAGGTCTCCAGCCTCCAGAGCAGAGGTTCCTGTGAGGCATCAAAGGTCATGGTGAAGAGCTTATTTTGAAAGATTGAGAAATATTCCTCCACCCAAATTTCAGTTATGGGGACCTCAAAAAACTACATCCGTCCACCAAGTTTGAGTAACAACTCTGATCTGTAGAAAGCGCTGCAGGACTGAGCTCAGAAGCAGTTGTGTTATTTCTGTGCCTACACAGCGATCACACTTTTTGGACAAAGTGATGCTCGGTCTAGAAAATAGCAAAAGCAGGAGATGGGGAAGCAAATGAACAAAGACCCAGTATAAAAACTGTGTTAAAGTAATGCTTATGTCTTCTCTGTTACCTAAGGTAATGGCTTTGCCTGATGTAATGGGGTAGAAGCTGTCTTTTTAGATTTAAAGGATCGGAACAGAGAAAGGGAAAAAAAACCCCTACAGTATCAATAGCTAGCATATTTCTCTTCCTAGATCTCTGTAGATATTTAGCAGTATCTTAAAGATTGAATAAAGCTAATCCTGAGACAAAAGGAAATCATTCTGGACAGTAAGAGAAAAAAATACTGTTAAATATTTGATGAAACAGATGTATAAATTACTGAGAACGAGAACTCCCCAACCCAATATTCGGAAACCCAAATGAATTAAATTTTCTGATTTGCACCAAACTAGATTTTCATCATAATTTTCCACAGTCACTACTGACTCAAAAGGGTCAAACTCTTTTAAGTCAGTAGTGCTTTCTCAATGCAAATAAAGCAAAACATACTGGGCTGTGTAAGGGGAAGCATGACAGCAGACCAAGAGAAGTTACTGTTTGCCTTTTTCTGGCACTCTTGAGGCTGTACATGAAGACTGTCCAATTCTGGGTTTCCAGTTAAAAAGGGACATTGAGAAATGGAACAAGTTCCAGACAGGGTGTCCAGAAAGGGACCAGGACATCGTGGACCTCAAGCTCATGACCTGTGAGGAGACAGTAGGAAGCTGGGCTAACAGTGTGAAGAAGAGGAAGCCTAGAAGCTATCTGATAGTAGCTTGCACCTGTCTGAATGGCAAAGATGACAAAGACAAACTTTTCTCAGTGGTAACAGATGATACAAAACCAAGCAACAGCCACAGACTGTGGATTTAGAGCTTCAGTTACTGGGCCATAAAAAACCCTTTTCCCTAGTAGGGGTTGAGGAGGATTTCAAAAGACAGCTACATCAAGCCTTGGCTGACCTGATTTAGTGTTGATGAGAGCACTGAGTCTTCTGCAGGTTATATCTGTAATGAATGAGAGATGAAAAATCCCTCCAACACGGGTTCTGCTGAGCACTGGGAGCGCCTGAGACTGTACTGCTGTTTGTGTCACATACCCTCACAGAGAGTGGAAAAGAGCCACACAGTTTCCATCATAGGTTCGTTATAATAATATAAGCCCATTAAAGCCATCAGGGACATGGATTTCTGATTTAAGCTCTCAAATCCAAGTAGTGAAAAATCCTGTCAGAGGCCATGTGTTGGCTTTATTTTGCCAATCTTATTGCTCCGTTCATATATATGATACATTTACCGAAATACCATTAATGAGCATCTTTTCTTTTAAAGAGCCAAATCTTAATACAAAGCAGTTCCCCTGGATTTCAGCAAAAGTAAGGGAGGCATCCAGTGAGAAATTCTAAGCGAACTAATTCTGTTTCTGAGGTGCTGGTGACAGAAGATATCTTGCTTGACTCTCACTGACAATAATAAACTTTAAAAAGATTTTTAAATAATTTATTTGATGCAGTTCTATGCTATCATGCTACATGGTGAGAATTGTTTGTAATTGCTTGCAAGCTGGCTGAACTGCTGAATTTGCAATGAGCACCCATTTATAATTTACAATAGTGAAAAAGAAAAAAGACTAACTTTGCATTAGTTTTCCCTATTTCTATTACATAGATTCACTGAGACCTAATTAAAACTCTATTTGATTAGAAAGCAGGTAACTGAGCAGGAGTTTGCAAGATTTTGGCAGATATAGTCCAATATTTCTTAAACAACTACATTATGGATTTCAATGGGACATTAATTATGTAGGAAAATTAACTTCCAGAAGTAATTAACATAATCACTTTTTGAAAAATTTAACCAGAAGTCTAATCATTAAATTACTTCATACAAACTACTCAGGGATTGATGAAGAACAGGGAACTGAATGACTTGAGGGGTCCCCTCCTAGTTCTGCCTTACTGAGAGCTGACATTGAAATCAGTGAAGGGTACGAAGGAACACCTTCTGCCTCGTTTTTGCGTTTTGTCTCCTTTTCTCTACGGACCTAGAGACTCTTGGTGGACACAGTTCTATTCGCAGGAGGCTGAAATTAGCCTACAATTAAACTATGTAGCAGGCTGTCTTAACACGGTCGCCGATGGTTATGTGAATCCCAGCTCTATTTACGCAAATTTTAACCTGGCTACTTTTTTAGGACAAAAAGACATATCTAGTAATCAGAGTTTTAAAAAACAAGGCAAACACCGTATCTTTCCATCATCCTGTATCTTTGCATTTGCTGATATGAAATGTAGGTCTTCTGTGGGAGGAATTGCAGCAGTGGCAAACTGTTGGATCTATCCCCTCTGCTTTGCTCCTGTCACCCAGCAGACTGGGGGAAATAAGTGGCGGCGTCAGACTTGCAGCAGCTCCTGTGTCATCTCATGTTCCTCTAGTATGAAAAGGAGCTAATCAAAGCAAAGAAGGGTCACAGGCTAGCTGCTTTTTATTTAATAAGTCTCCAGCTCTGGTGGTAGATTTTTAGAGGCTCTTGCAGATGTGGGGTTGCTCTATGTAATAATTTTATTTATAAGCCATGTCATGCACAGTCACTGTATATCTGTGTTACCTTTCTTGTTTACATGCACTTACTGAGTCAAATATGAGCTACTGGGCTGGGGGGGAGTGGGTGTAGGTAGCTCTGGGATGAGGACATGGTGTGGAGTTGCCAGCGAGTTGCTTGCGGAGGGATCAAATGGAGACTAGTTGGAGAGGACCATCTGAGGCAACTGGCTCCAGCCTGCTTTGAGAGGAGAGCAAATCATGGGAAAGGCAGGTTTCTGTGGAGATGTAGTTGTAGACACCTCTCAAAAATTGGGAGGAAGGGTCAGATGGTTTTCTGGCCATATCTGGAGCCCTAAGTGTATTATGGGGGATGGGGATTATATTATAGAGACAAAACTAAATAACTTAAAAACTTGAACATCTGTCTTCCATGTGACTCTTTAGATCTAAAACTTTGTTATCACAGTAGAAAAGCTTGAATATACAGGTTTCCTTTTTTGTGTGTTTTGTTAACAAGAATCAAATGAGCAAACAACATAAATAAAACATACAAAAAAAGATAAAATTAAGTGGATTAATGTAACACAAAAAGAAGCTAATTAGCAAACTTCTTAAGCTGACCTGATTAAACTAACTTCTTTTAATATGTTCCATACCATAGACTGGAAAAGCAGAAGTCATGTTTACTTAGCTCATCAACCCCAGCATTAACTTAAATTGCTCTACAATGATAGTATCAGAACATTTGTATTCTGGCAGGTATTGTGTGTGTGTGTCTCTGTGTGTGTGTATATGCAACCTAATCCCTTGGGAAATGGAGTCAATATTAAGGTTAAAATGTTGATGGTGTACAATGCAGAGTGCTCGTCCTCTAACTTGTCAAAGAAAAATCAGTATTTCATGACAGAGCACATAAGGATACATAAAATATTCTGATGCAGCTCAAGGTGACAAAAGTTCCCATATCTAAGTTGCTAAGAAGAATATACACACAAATAATGATTTCACAACTGCAGCACTGTCTGTGGCCTGTAGAATTTGTCCACTTGGTGAGTTTTTAGACAATGAATTTATGATAGGAAGCCCAAGGAGCCCTAATGAATTACCAGTGTTGGGAATCCTAAAATTTAGGATTACTGAGTTTTTCAAGTAACATTGTGGCATACTGAATGTGAAAGACTGTTGGCTGCTTCACTTATGGGTATATAGTGTCTTGCCCAGGGTCTTTAGTCATGTAAGTCAGCACAAGGAGTTGACAAAAGCATTCACTAGAAACCGGCTTGGGAGTACAAGATAGGCCTTTGATTAAGCACATTGTTTTTAAATCACGTGTAGAGAAAACTAAGGAATTTGAGAGTCAAAACTAGAACACCCAGATATTGTTAGCGAGTGGAAATATTTGGATTGTCTGATGCCACTGAACTGTGTGTTTTTGTGGTGGGTTTCTTGCTCTTACTCTCTTCAGTGGGCATGGTCCAGAGCTGTATTTTATCTCCTGTCTGCCCAGTGACCAAGGGAGTGCCAAGATGTACTGTCTCTCTTCACTAAAATGGAGGGAGTCATGCCTCTGGCAGAAGTATGCAAGAGTGAGAGTACAGAATGAATGTAAGATACATCTAGCTGCACTCCCATCACTCAGCATGGCTGTGGGTCTACTCTGAAGTATTTGGAGCGGGAAAAAGGTATTTAAAAAGTGGACATTTTTCATGGAACATTTCAGTTATCTGAAACCCAATTTTCTGTTGATAACTACTTGACTTTAATTGGGGTAAAGCTTCCTTGAGGGAAAAATCTAGACCGACGCTACCTCAGGGTACCTACAATACAGTCACAGGTGTGATGTAAGGTGGCCTGTGCTGGCTGGAATACGGTGTGAGCCCGTTGCTATGCTATGCTGCAGTCACCTCTGTGATTGTGGTGTATACATATGCTAAACCTATTATTATGGAAAAATCTACCTAACCCTACATAGTTTTTAGAGATTTATTTTGATCTATACAATTTCCATTAGATGGCCATTCAGTGGTTTAGGGGCCTATTATGCAAATTATTCATAATATAAATTACCAGATTATATAATGGGTTTCTTACTCTGTTTCAGTGAATGCATAATTATCCAGGAGCAGGGCAGGAAATTCAAAGCCGTTGAAGGAATAGGTCAAACGGAATCTGTAACAACCAGATACAGTAACTTTCCTCCAGGCTCTTATCCAGTGGGATTGTTCTAGCTGTGTGTATTTCTGCACATGACAGGGAATATGTCTCTTAAATCTAGCTAGGTGAACCTTGCAATGTTTGTTTCTATTTTAGTTTACATTTGGTAGGAGGCTGATTGCTCTCTGCTATTGGGTCTTGGTACATAAGGACATCTTTCTATTCTAACTATTTTTTTCTTCTGCACCCATTCTGATAATTACTGTGCCATTATATATTATTAGCTAGTTATTTTTGATTCTTCTTTTTGGATGGTCTTTGGCCTTTGGCAATACAAGCTGCATAGGTTTTCCTAAGTTATTATTACTTGACGGACTATCCAGAGAAGGACTGGGCAGGCAATAATTAAATGGCCACAATGAAGATTTTCAGGGATGAAAGTCAATCTAAAAATTCCACAGGCTATATTGAATAGATAATAGACACAGAAGTCTATTTATTTTAATTGTTTTGGATTTACCCACAGGAAGAAGGAGGATGTAGCCTTTAGAATGCATTAAGCAAAGAACAGAGTTGTGTGTTACTGGCTGTTAATTCAGTCCCTCATGGAAAATTCCTGCCAGAACAGCAACTTGTTGAGTATGTAGAGTATTGCTGCATATTCCTAAAATGTGCAGTAGATCTCTGGGGTCACTAGTTAATTGTTTTAACTGCCAACTTCCATATATTACATAAATCTAAATGGAATGATGAAGAAAAGTAGAAGAGGGAGAGAGCCCCCATGTTTTTTCATTAAAGAATAATAGTGGACTCATAAACCCCCAAGCACTGTCTTTATGGTGATTAGCTAGAATTCCACTGGCAATGGGCTCACATAAGTGCTTGCCATACAATTAGTTTTTCAGAGTTGTCCTTTTATCAAGTCCTGTTAAGCATTTGTCTTAAGTCATGGCTCCATACATCTGCGTAAACAGCTGTGTTCATGTTTGCCTTGTGGTTGGAGCTTGTAGAATGCAAGATTGTGGCAGAGGATTGCTTCCAGTCAAGACATTAAGCAGAACTGACACCTTTCCTGCAGTATTTGTGGTAATAGCTATACTTAGAAAGGGAAGAAGTAAATTTATCTACTGTGGTTGGTATGTTTCCAGTGTCTCATGGGGCACACTGTAAATCTGTGAAATGTCACTAATTTTTGAAATTTGATCTAATTTTGTCATTACCCTGTAGTTCTGAGACCACAATGATGTTAAATAACGTTAAAATAACAATAGTAATTTATATAAATATGTACCAAAACCTTACTTATTTCCCCTCAGGACCTCTGATTATGTCCTGCAAAATCTAAGTCTTTTGTAGCGACTTTATTTCTGGGTACAATTTTATCAAGTCAGGTACTTTGAATGATCACAACTGCTATCCTCCCCTGAAGGATGGATATTACCTTCGCCTTTGTCTTTTGCTTATAGCCCAACGTACTTTCTTAGGTAAGAATCACACAACTCCCCAAAACTTCTGTCTCTATGAGCATCTCCTCTGTCAGGTCTTGTGAGGGCATTAGAAGATGATTTGTAGCTATCTGCCTCGGTTTTGTTTGAAAGGAGTTCCTCATTGGATGAAGACTTTCATACTCCTATTTGTGTGCAAAGACTACAGAAATTATGTACGTTTTACCTTTGAAGTTAGGGCTCTTGTTAATTTGTATTTTTCCTGCAGGGGTTGACATGATTAGCCAAAAATCTTTGGTGCAGTTCATTACAGAGTCAAACTTAGCTTCTGAATCACCAGGGAAGTCTCTGTGAGGCTTAGGATCTGGGTAAGAAGTGAGCATTTAAATGAGTATCTCTGAATTTACATGCAGAAAAAACTTAGCTGGGATCTGACCTGATGAAACAAGCCCCTTTTATCAAAGAAAGGCAGCTACTCTGTTATTTCTTCAAATTCTCCTTATCAAAAACTTTATTTGGTTTTTGATTAAAGAAACGAAAACTATGTTTAAAGATCACAATATTCATTGTTTTCCCACTGCACTGAAAATAGCTCAGCTGTGATAATTCATTGTTCAAATCTCCCTAAATTTGCAGAAGAAAAGTTATTTCTTTCTATCTAGACAAGTTCTGAGTTAAGTTTTAAGAGAGAAATATTTTATTTGTTGTGACAATGTACAGTTTGATGTTATTGCAGAGTAAATGGTAAAACAGGTAGATTTAAGTGAGAGCTCTCTTTACATAGGATGTTCTTCAAAGCTAACAAACCTCAAAAAGATATCGCTCTGGGGAAAACATGATAGAAACATTTGTGCAATGGTTACAATGAACACACTCGTACCATGTCTAAACTTCTGTTAGAAATCTGAAATCTAATAAGCTTACAGTACCTTTGCCTGAAAATGCGGTGAAAGATACTGCAAAAGAGATTGAGTAAAAAATGGAATGTATCACCTTAACTTTTATTTCAAAGTCTGTCAAAAAACAATAAAAATTTCTACTCTGTTCATGTTAACTCCCAAGAAAAGGAATATCAGGTATAGAGCTGGAATACGCGTAAGCTGTAAGTGTGGGCAGGTGTAAAGTACCTTTTGCTCCACTTACTCTTGCATGCCTATACTCCTGCTGTGAAAGATGCCAAAAAAAGACGCTCTCTTTACCTCAGCTTCTGTGTGGATTGCCCTTTCTGATTCCAGAAGCCTGTTAAAATTAAAGCAGATTGGCTACTTTCAGTGCAAAGTTTTCTATCTGAAATGTTGAATCTTCAAAACTAGAATGATCCATAAGAAATGATGACACATGAAAACACTACATGAAAAAAAAGACACTACATGAAAAGCAATAATTTTAAAATATAATAAATTTAAATATTACATTATAATATATTGTATTATAGGTCACCAATCATCAGTTACCAAATGTATTTGTTATAAGAATAATTAAAATGTTAATTACCAAAGCAATTTTTTGTTTCTCAGACAGTTATCAGCTAGAATGCCAACTCCTAAACCAGCAGCAAATATCAGCCTTCATGTAGGCTTTGTCCTTACTAAATCCTGGTTGAAAAATAAATGACAAACATGAAAACTGAAATAAGTATTTTTGATAGGAAAATCCAAACCCAATATATTTGCAGTACAAAAGTCCAGGAACAATATTCCTTGTTTTCCAGAAATGACTGAATTTCTGTTTGTCGTTTTGAAGTTTTGATTTCTCATTCTAAAATTGAACACATTGTTTTATCTATATCTGTCCCCAAAATGTGTTTACTCAGCATATAAGGGTATGCAAACAGAGCAAATTGTCTGCATTTGTGTCTTCAGGGGGCATCAGGAATCACATACCTGGCAGAGACCTCGTAACATATTTATTTGGTGGCAGCACCAACTTCAGCGCTTTATCCCCTTACCACAGCTCCCTCATCCTCCCAGTCCCAGTCCTGGCAGGATCCTTCAGTGCTGTCCAGAGAACCTCAACTCCTGCTGCCAGTTTGCACCCCTTCATCCTTCTCTCTTCTTGAGCTCCTCACCCCATCCATAGAAAAGCTATGCTGCTGCTTTCTCTACCTTCTCTTGCCATATTGGCTTATGCGCCCAAACATCCTATCTTCATGTCCTTTGTTATCCTGTTCTTCAGGCCTAGCTCCAGTTCCTTCCAAGTTCTTGCCGCTCCACATCCTTCATCTTTTCAACCCATTGAAGACCTTCTTGGCTCTGAGCTTTCTAACTACCCACAAGTTCTAGGTCATCTCCAGCTTTCTCAGTTGTGTCACACCTCCAGTTCCTGCTGCATTTGTGCCTATGGTTTGGGTGGTAGAGCAGTTGACTGCAAGGTCTGGGAGGTGCAGGCTCAGGGGTGGAAGAGGAATCCAGGTGCTTGGAACGAGCTCCTGGAGCAGCAAGGGGTTGTAGGGTCTGTAAGTTTTGATGTGTAAAGGATTGCCTGTAGATATCACTGCCATTGTCTTCCATCTGACTTCCTTCAGATCTGTTGTCTGCTATAGTCCAGGATGTTGCCTCTTTCCACCTGGTTAATGGAAATGACTGAAGCTACCTCCCACCTCCCCCTTTCTACCTTGTTAATGACTCAAGGCCCAATCCTGCCTCCTGCAGAGGTTTCAAAGAGCTGTGTGCAGGCTGTGCTTACTAAAAGGCCACTCAGGATACTGAAAGCTAGAGAGTCTTGTGTCTGGGAGTGGTGGCCACAATTCCATGTACTAAGAAACACAGAACCGTTCATCTCGCAAGCATCAACAGTCCCATCAAGAACTATAAAATGCAGGTAAGCGACAAGGGATAACTTACTTTAGCTGACAGAATGCCACCAGGGCTGAACGCACCTCTGTCATCCTGCACACTTCAGTCCAGCCCTTCCTTGCTCTGATCTAGAGCAGAGGACAGACAAAGAGAAATCAAAAGCCTGTCTTGTTGGGTGGGCAGGATTCGGTGCGGCAATGCAGCATATGTGGAGCACAGAGGGCATTTTCTGCAATCACTGTTCCTTTACAAACATACTCAGACTATGTATATATTTCTCCAAATGTATTTCAGACTGCTTAGCTCCAAACATTAGGATTTAGAGCCTTTGAACAAGATTTTGTATCCACAATCTTAAAACAATGCTTTTGTAGCTGCACTAAAGAAGAAGGGAGAAAAAAAAAAAAAAAAAGGCTTAAATAAATACTCATTTGGAAAAAAAAAAAAGGCTCTGATCTGAAGTACCCTGCCAGTTTTAGTGTTTTGATACCAAAATGTTTCTGTATTACTGGGTCCATTATTAAAAATCACCTTTCTTGGCCCTTGTCTCCAGTTCTCCACCCTCCACTCTGGCCCCTGAGAGCCCACGTGCACAGAATCATGTTTAGCAGCATCTCTGTTTCTAAAAGGGTGCTTTCCATATGCAGAGTATTACAAGAGGCAACTGCGTGCTTGCCTTTCATTTAAAACAAATTGCAGGAAGCTGCCCGATTTCCATTTGTGCCATTAGAAACCTACCTCTACTGCTGCTTTGATATGTTCCTCTTCACGCCTCCTCCCCTCACTTATAGTAGTGATGAATGCCTGGAAACATGCCATTTTTCCTTACTCAAGAGCAGGAAAAGAGCCATGTTGTGCTTATGCCCCTTCATTCTATAGAGGTTTTGGTACAGCACAGCCCCCATTCTTGTTCAGAGTCATGGAATAAGAGCACTAAATGCCACTGGGAAAGGGACAAGAGCCATTCTTAAGGGAGTCAGTCAGGCTTTGGGGAATTTGGTTCTGAGAATCTCTGCAAATGAACACCAGAGATGATAAAAATTGTTATTGTTGTTACCACAGTTTTATTGTTATCTGTTCTTGCTGTTGCTGTGATGCTTCACAGCCTCAGTCATGAATGAGGATTTCACTGTATAAGAAAAGGATGGTCAGTTCCTCTCTAATTTCAATCTAAGTTTGTATTTGGCTGCTCCATACTAAAACCTTGGTTTTAAAGTTTGAACAAAAGCCTTGAGCAACATTGGTACTCCTTTTTGAAAAGCATTTTTTAAATTAAAAAAAAAAAAAAGGTGGGACTTTTCAATGTACCATACTTTACTGAAGATTCAACTTTAGATTGAGTTAAAGCCATGAAGATAGCTCCCTGAAGAACATCAGCTGTGGTTTGACAATACGTTGTCTCTGGCAGCAACATCATCTCCAAGATTTCCCAGGCTTACTATGTTCCTGTGTCCTGCTCCTCCACCCCTCCTCTGCCTCCTGGCTCATTGTACGGTGTATACTAACACAACTGTTTTGTAGGGATGGTCCATATCCTTGGAGGGCTTTTTAAGTTAGATTATGTAACTGATCTGATTTAGAGCACAGGCCCCAACTGCATTTGGCTTATGTGAAGGATTTGGGATTGCTGTGGTAAAGGAGTGGGGATTAAGTGGCAGGAACCAGAGTATCATAAAAAAAAAAAACCAACGTTGGGAGGGAGCTCTGAAGGACCAGTCTCTGGCTCAAGACTTGGCTACCATCAAAGGTATAGCAGGTTGCTCCTGGCTTTATCCAATCAGATTTTAAACATCTTTAAGTATACAAAATCTGTAACCTCAGCTCTACAGTCATGCCAATAGCTCTGCAGAGGACAATATGGAGGTTGCATGCCAGCTGTGCTATATTTTGATAGCTGAACAGGTCTGTGGACTATCACCCCTTCTGTTCCACTTTAGCTTTGGAAATATTAGTTTATGTCTCAGAGGAATAATAGCAGCTCAGTAAGGTAGTTGCACTTTGGCTAATGAGCCTTGTCTCATAATGTGGCTGATTACCTCAGGAGACACAGGCTGATGGGTCTGCATTACTTCCAGTCTGAAACCAGCCCAGGTAACTGTTCTGTACATGTAGTGAAGTAGTGCACTGAATAGATTTCCCTGATTACTTTTGGACAATGTGCAGATGATATAAAGGAGGGGAATTGGGAATATAAGCCAGAATTCTCTGTTCATATATCAGTGTTTAGATCTAACTCCAAATATGATATCCAAAATAGAGAGCTGCAGAATCAACTAAAGCTACTGCAGTGCTTGTATCAGTCCATTTGCTTGTGCATTAATTCCTTTTTTAACCACATGGAAACAGCTGGGTACATGATGCATGACAAAACAAGTGAAGAGTTTCTGTTTGTGCAACAGGGCTGCTAAATATTTACATTTTGTTCAAGCTACTGGAAGCAGCTGAGAGGTAAGCATGCCAGGCAAACCAGACCTGACTGCAAAACAATGATTCATTCAGTCAATTTGTCACTTAGCTGCAGTCTGCATTAAATTTAAAAAAAGGAAAGAAGAAACAATGAACTTACTCCATTAACTTCTACGCATTCAGTGTTGAAGTCATGCTGCTTCAGGAAAAGAAAAAGAAAAAAGTATGGAACAGTGTTTATAGGATCTTTAAATAAATAGTAAGTTAAATACAGTCAAAAACCTCTGAAGAACTTTTTGCAGGCTTCTTTTCTGAAATCCGTAAACTCACTCCTAGCTAAATTAGTGTAAAATCTTGCTTTTAACTGTTGCTGACAAAGTGAGCTGGAGAGTAACAGCTCTGCTCTCCGGTGCAAACTGGGAATGAAGCAATGTTGATTCATACTGCATTTACAAAGGCATTTGGGATGCTGAAAGGTGGATGTAGGTTGACTTCAGCAGGAGCTGGCTATCCTGACTTCTCTGTATTGTTAGGCACTAATGCACCCATGCGTGCCTGGTCCTTGCTTCTTAGAAACAGACCCTCAGGGGGCCTGCGGTTTTTCTTGGGAAATCTGCCTGTCCCTAGGGACTCTAACCGGGAGCTGCCATGCCACCCAGGGACCGGACCAGATGGTGGAAGACCAGAAGCAGCTAGTGACAGTGCAGCAGCTCACACCTGAACTAGAAGGTACTGTCATGAATGTTCCTGCCTCAGTCACTCAGCCCGACTCACTGACGGCAACGTACTGGTGCTTGTTATAGTCTGATAAAATGTTGGTCAAAATTCTCTCCCCTTCAATTCACTGACAGAGCAAATATGATCTAAAAGCAATTCTGTTAATGCAGATCACTTTCTAATTAGAAGATTGTCAACTGTATCTTTCAAATTAATTTTTAAGCAGAGTTTCCAGGATTAGACACTGCACAGCATGGCACTCTGGTCACACCATAGTGCAAGTCCTTTGGGGCACTGGTGTTAGCATTGCTAAGGCTTACCTACACAGGTAGAGGCTGACTGCTTGTAAGGTGAGCAAGATCCAGTCCACTTCACCTCTTTTGTGGCATCACTTCCTTTGGTGAAGTGATAACCCAGGAGCCTTCATTCTTGGAGAAGACACTCTGAGTCCAGGTACTTAGAAGAAATCAAATACTGATGTGGACTACAGACACACCAGCTGCAAAAAAATTGTCTCAGTTTTAATAGCCCTACATACTAGTTCTGAGAGCTTAGCAGCAACATCCTTTTTTAGCCCCTGTATTGTTGCTATTCCTAAACATTGTATTGTATATTAGATTTTAAGATAAGACTAATAGTCTGGAAATAGGTATTTTAGGCAGTTCGGGGCTAATCTAACAGCAGAAATAAAACTGCCCCATCTTATTCATACAGGGGACGTGAAAAAAGACACAAAACAAAAGACAGGAAGGAAAAGAAATTTTAAAAAGTTAATAGAAGATTATTAATCTGAAATTAAGGCAGATGATACATCTGGAATGGCTACTAAAAACAGCAAGAGCGATTGCAAATACGTATACACCAAGCAAAATAGGAAGATAGAGGTAGATATATTAAATGAACAGATCTATTCAGAACCAGAGATACCAGACAAAAACAGCAAGCGGAAAAGATGGTGGCAGAGACATCTTTGAAAAAAATAGGTTTGAAAAAAATAGGTTCTCCATTTAGTAGATAATCTATGCAATTTCCGTAAGGTCAGATGACTATAATAGTATTTTTCAGGATCTAAATTCCCCAGAGTAGATTTTAAGTTCTGGCAACATTAAATTGCAATTATCTGTGAAATGAAGAGCAAGGACATTTATCAAAGCAACTTTGTGGTTTTGGTTCATGCAATGGTAAGTCCTGTGTGAATTATGGTAGAGTATATAACATTAAACTCATATATTTGTCTTAGAAGGAAAACAAAATATGCAAGCCCAGTTTCAGTGCATCTGGTGAAACCACGCACACACTAAGATGAGGTGGGTACCCCTGAATGATGTGCATCAGGTATCCTAGCTGTGTATGAGCAAGGTAGGACAAGACTTCATTGTTTCTTCCTATTTTTGATTTAAACTGTCAAGGATGGCGTTGCCTTAGGTTACAAGGCACAAGGTTACAATAGGCAATACATGCCTATTATTGCCTGTAAAGTGCAAACAAATTGCTTTACCTGTAAACTCTTGTTCAGCTTTCCTGAAATCAGTTTGCTCAGCTGCATGCACAGTTTACCTCGGTCATTACGGCTACTGCAGTTGTGCCTTTCACCTTAATTTTTCCCCTTCTCTTTATGTTTTGCTACGACATGCAATTTAAGCAGGCAGTCAACTTCTGTAAGCTAAGCTGAAAGACATGTCTTTCCTCTTCCGTCTCATACTACTGATATTGAAATGCTTGAAGCACCAAATAAAGTTAATACTACTGTCCTCCACTTTTATTTGTACAGTTGACAATAATTAATAAGTTCACGTTGAAAAGAAACCATTAAAGATTCTATACTGAAGAAGAAAGAATGAAAACACAATATGAGCTCACCTTGACATAATAGCAGTAGCTATGTGCTTGTTCAGTCACCGCATCAACCAATGGATCACATGACTTAGAGGAAGAACAGACCATTGTGAAATATTAATTGCAATAGAAATAATTCAGCCCTATTCTTCTTCCCAGAATACACTTATTTTTTTAAAGTAAAGTTAGACAAATCTTCAGGAGCTGTAAACTGTTCCCTGTATTTATTTCTTTTTATTGGCTGTAGTCTTGCTGTTACAGAAGAGACAAAAGAAGGCTATTTTAGAAATTATTTGATTTTTCCTCATTAGAACCTACTTAGTATCCATGATTATAAGAGGAAAGAATATTCCATAGGTGTGTAATCCAGATACAGTTTATGGACTGAAAATGGTGTTTACATACTAATGTTTCAAGTCTAAATCTAATCTAGAGCTGTTTTTTTCCATTTAAGAACAAACCTCTTTGGACGTTTTGCAAGGGATATATGGAATTGAATATAAACAACATTTTTAGGACTTTAATTGTGAGGAATTATGAGGCTGACCTGAAAATGCGATTATTAGTCATGATTGTCCTGTTAGCAATGCTCTAAATACTCACTTAGAAAGGAAAAATCAGAATAAAAATGCTAGAAAAACACCTTATGACATAGGTGGCTATATATCATAAATATCAAATAAGGACTGGCCAAGGCCTATTTGCCATCCAGAACAGAAATATTACTTGTCAGATTTTGCAGCCATTCCTTACAAATCATGGATGTCTGCAGAAGGTTAGGATCACTTCACAGTAGTTCACTAACCAATATGAGGATTAAATTCATCAGGAATAGCATTCATATAGAATAGCTTGATCAGTGTTTTTCTGCTTACAGTTATCAAGTAAATCAAAGACTCTCCAATTCCTTTTCACGTCATGGAGAAAGACAATATTTAAATGCCTGCATCTTATTGAGTCACTGATGACTACTGGTTTGGTTTTACCATTGCCTATAGGGAAGACTGTTAATGACTTTCTGAAGAGCAGTGTTAAGTCCTTCTTTCCTTACCCCTCCCCTTCCTCTTTTTGGTTATTCCTTAAAACGATATAATCCTTCTTTCCTGCCAGTGCTACTACATTTCTGCATCATCTGCAGAGGGTTTACCCTCATAGCCTCAATACCAGCTCCAGACTTCTGTAGCAAAATCAGCTAGACTATTTGATACTTTCACAGGGCTGTGAAGATCTTATAACCTTATGCTGCCGTAATACATATTCAAGAAATAAGATCCATTTTGAAATTCAAAAAACCTTGGCACATCATATTAATAAAATTCTTTCCTGAGTTCCAAATGAATTTGCACCCTTTGCATCTTAAAAAAATATGCAATAAACCTTTGCGCAACCATAAAAAGGTGGAATGAATGCAATTAAGCCATTTAAATATCAATCATTTAGACAAACAAAACACACAAGTGCCCAAGTGTTCAGCCAGTCAATTTTATAAACACATGGGAAAGAATAAACCAAGAGTATTTTAATGGAAAAGCAAGCTAATTTGCAGTCTGCTACAACACACTGCTAAGCTTCTCGGGTATACTGTGATTAGACATGGATTGCAGTAAAATAGCTACCAAGAAGCCACAAACTCTGATAGTATTAGCAAGAAGTTTAACTTTCCCACAGCCACATATAGGAGAAACAATGGTCATGAAGGGGGAGTGGTGTTAATACTGAAGCTTAATAGGGCAAGACTTGCTGTTCATCAGAGAGGCTGGATTTTGGATCAGCTCCAAGCCCATAAAAATCTGCCCAGGAAAAGATGAAACCTGATATAGACGATGCCTCCTTATTCAAAAAATGTAGTACAACCACTGTGAAGTTGTTTGGGCATTTTAATATCAAGGAATAACAGTAAAGAAAACAGAAAATTTATTTCTTCAGAATCCCCTTGATGCCGTCTGTAGCTAATGTACCAAATGCCATTTCTGAATACTTTGCAGCCACAAGGTGACAAAGTAGCTATCAACGAGATAAGGATTGTTCTGCTTAGAACTGCTCTTGCAGTTACAATAGGGAAGTGATAAATTACAGACTTCAACGGTCTTTCTGGACGAAAGTTTTGAGACAGTTACAGCTGAGATTAGCACTTTGCATGGGAGAGTGACAGGAGATGAAAGAAGACCAGAAGCCTGCAAGAAAGATCACAAAATGTAAAAGAAAAGACTCTAAAACGTTCTGCTCATACAAATGCAAATGATCATGGAATAATGAACTAAGCACCTGCAGGACAAAACTAAAGCAGGAAAAAAAATTGTAAACTGGATAAATTAGCTGGTTTAACCTGAGTTTTTGCAGTGGTCTGTGAATGAAACCTTTTGTTTTCAAACACAATGAAAAGCGAAAAGCAAAAAGGAAGCCCAGGAATGGAGAAAACATTTTTTTTTTCTCCAAGGATCTTGAACATATTCTGAGCAAAACCCACATACATAAGATTTGGGAATATGTCAAATATGCCTAATTTCCAGAAAGACTCCAGAGGCAGGAATTGGCAAAAATGAATATCAAGGAAGAGCTGTTGAAATAGCTGGGGAGTGTTTGGAAATATAGATGCAAGTTCTTGGCAGTGGACAGTTCTGTCTGATAGAGTCTACTTGTTCATAGTTGCAGCCTTGATGTCTGCAACAACATCTTGGGGACAATCCAATTGCCTTTTCCTTGCAATTTTTTAATTTTAGTATGAAGCTGACTTAAACCATAAGCCAGCGTGTTGATTTTGAAGCTGTGGGAGTTTTCCATATGTGCAGCATTGGTCTGTCAGTGACTTTAAGATAAATATTGTTGGTGCTTGGTAACAGATCACAGTGCTTAATGCTATTGGTAATATGCTCAAATGAGCATTAATACAACGTTCTTTTTAATGAGGTGTAGTTTATCATCATTGAAGAATGTTAACTTGGAGATTTACCTGGAATCTGTGGCTGGCGCGCTTTTGAAGTGTTTCCTAACGAAAGATCAATTTTTCCATCCAGTAATACGTCGAGTTTTCATGAGGAAAATCAGATTTTTGTAGATGTGCTCTCGTGGAAATGTGAAAGCTTCAGAGCCTGTGCTTCCAAGAGAGACTCTTTCTGCTTCAAGGACATCAATGGTAAAGATGAAACTTAGAGAAAGAGAGAAACTTGGGGACAAACTGCTTTTGCAGCAGTCTCTGTACTTTTCCCACATTAGGTATTCTTGAAGGAACGGATACTGCCCAAGCCACTCCAAACACCTGAGCCAAAGCCCACTACAGGGAATTGGAAGATTATCAGCTTATGAATTACTAGCAGTGCATTGTCATCCCTACTGTTTATTTATATGTTCACCAAAGTCATGACCATTGTTAGTACCAACACAACTTGCTAAGAGTCGAACTATTTTGGAATAGAAAGTTATTAACTGCTGTGGAGGTTTTGGAGACACGTGAGTTTGTGAGAAGGTTCGCTGTATTTTTTTTAGATCCACAGGAATGCAGGAGAAAGCTGCCATTGAAAAATATAACCTAATTCTCCCCATTCCATAGAAGACCTTGAAAATACCAACATTCTACATTCAAAATGTAATGGCAAAGGAACCCTCCCCCACCCCCAATAGTATTTTTTCTAATCTCATTACTTGGTGGGTGGGAGAGGTAGAAATAGCCTGTGGTTTTTGGATATTTGGATTTGAAAATATTGTCAAAGGCAAAATGCACAATACATCTGTGAAGCAGAGAAATATCATCTTGCCATTGGGGAAAATCTCAGGCCTTGAGACCAGATCATTTACAACAGTCTCAAAGTGAGTCTGTAGCAGGAGTCTGTAGAAATGTCAGGGTTTTTGAACTCTAGCCCCATGACTTAACCACAAAACTGTCCTTAAAGTGTATGGTCCCAGGGCATCTAATCCCCCAGAATCACTGCTGTTTGATCTGTTAAACTGTGCATATGAAGAATATTGAAAACTTTATTAATGTTAACAAAATGCTTTCAAAGGAAGGCTGTGACCTTCCAATTTAATTACAGTGGCAAATCTCTATCTCTCCTCTAGACCATTGCATTTAGTTTGGTCAGTGTGTGTTCAAACATAGCTTGTTGCTCAATATTCTGTATGCAGCTCTTGGACACCCTATTTGTAATTGTTGCTCTGCTTACTTAGGTACATCACAGCTACACAGAAATATCTGCCTTGAAGAAGGCAAATGGTTAATGCCTGGTTAATGGTAAAATAATAAATGGTCAGACCTGATGGACAGGCTGGGTCCGAGTTGAATAATTAAGCAATCCTTTGAGTCAAGAGTTGGCAAAAGACGGCTTTTGATCATTTCTACTAATAATGCAGACTTCTGCTTGATTTACAAATGGCTGTAAATTCCAGATACTGCGAGAACAAGGAGTAATCACTGGCACTTGCTCAAGGACTACCTTAAAAAAAATATTGATTAAATTACTGATTCCTTGTTTACCTGCCGACAATATCTTTTCAAGCTAGTTCTGCACAGATGAAAAAACAGTGAGTTTGCCTCATGTTGAGAAGACCACGGACCTCGGACATTAAGTCATAGGCTAGGCTTCTGTCCATTCATCATAGTCCCCAGACGCTGCATTTGATAGTGTTGCCTACAGAATAGGAACAACCTGTTCTGCCAGTTTCCTAAGTGATGATTTCAATGATAGGGGAATTCATAGGATTAACTTCTCAAATTTTGCTTTTTATTTGTACTTTGCCCATGTGTCAGCTTGTGAATGTCTTTTTTTTTTTTCCATTTGAAATGTTGTTGTCCCTTCCACATCCAGCCCTTCTTTGAACAACTGTTGTTTGTAGATGATGCTTTTGGACTCTAAATCCAACTTCTTGGGAAGCCTTAGCAAAATCCAGAGGACCCAGGTGCAAAAGACTCTAGAAAGCTTTACATCATTTAATGGTGTTATGGGACCTTAGCATTCCCATTAGATATCCAATCTATTTCCTGGATGTTCTTGCCAGGATTAGTATTGAACCCAGAATTGATGGGATTTGTTCTGTGCACAGGAGTCTGTAAGATTATAAAATCAGCACTCTTGATTACAAAGAAATAAAAAATGCTCTAACATGAAAATGATTTTGTTTACAGGCAGTGAAAAATGCAAGATTTTCTTTAGCTCTGCAGAGATTGTTGTTGAGCATATATCAGCTTTGCCTCCATGCTCATTTTACTGAGACTTTGCAGTAGCAAATATTTAATTTAGAGCAAAGCATAATAAGAATGGCAAAAGAAGCTTTGAAAAGTAACTGTGTGTGTGCACCTCCTCAATTAGCTACAGCCCTTATAAAACAGCCACTGCGAATGTGCTTCTTTGCCGCAGTGAGGATGTTCTGGACTTTCTTCTTGCTATCTCTTCTGCACAAGATGATTTAAAGTTTATTGACTAATTTTTATAATTTCATGCTGGGGATTGACTGTATATCAGTGCTTGGGAATGTGTTTGGTAACTGTCCAAATATTCTTCCCATATACCTTCCTTGCTTGAATATGTACCATTAGAGACTGTAAAACAGAGGGCAATGCTAGAAAGAGAAAGACGGGTTTATGGAAAGGGGACAGCACCAGATACTAACTGTGAAGGCTGCCTTGTATCTGTCTTCTGTTCCTGCTATAAAACTAGCTGCCTTTTCCAAGGGTGACAAGTAATTTACAGTCCTTACAATAGACTCATTTCTACTGACTCAAGAGTTTTCTTATAAAAGATGTTTTTAAAAGAAATCATTACTGTTTCCTTGGATAACGCGATCTGTTCCTAATCAGTATTTTGTGCTGCAAATAGATGGATGTTCACATATTCTTCTATATGCAGAAAGAAATTTCCCAGTTAATGAATCACAGAACAAGTCATTCTGCAAGCTAATTAGCCAGATAATAATTACATTAATTTAAGTAAAACAGAAAGAGCATAGTAGTTTCAGTTAAACTGCAGTTCATTTGCACAGACCAATCCCTGCACTCAGGAAAGAGCCAATATTTGCATTTGAACTCACTGGATAAAGGATTGCTTTATAATTACACTGTTTAACATATGCAGATCAGACTACAGAAGATTCTGTATTGAATCTCAATGAGAAGAAATAAAAATTCAAAGTCTGAATTCACAGTTTGACCTTATTCAGTCTATGATTACTGTTAAGTTTCTCTATATCCCAAAAATGTAACTTAATCACTTTAAACCTTCAAATAATCTAAAACACGACTCCAATAGAAAGGCTTGCCAACAAATTATGCACTTGTCTCCAAAAGATGGAGTTTTCTTAGCCTCTTAACACTGCTGAGAAAATGCCATTAGCTGACAGCATTCCCCTTTGAAAGTTGTAGGTAAAGCCCTTATTTTATTTTTGTGGTCCCCTCAGCTCTTACGTGACAGACTGAGCTTGAAGCATCTGGAGTTGACACATTCTGACCCTCGTAAGATGGAGGCCAAGCTAATACTACTGAGCGAATCTAGAAAGCTACAGCCAAATTGATGAGAACCGTGACAAGAGCATTGTGTTACCACTGTGAATAACCAAACAACTGTTTTTCCCCCACGACCAGAACAAAAGAGTGCTTAACCTAAACCTTGCCCTGAGATGAATTGGCAACATCCCCAAAAAGCGAATGCCCGTGGGTCAGATTCCCAGCCTGCATTGCTCTACATCAACGCTAGGCCTATTCATTGCAATCTTATCTTCCCAAAGAAACAGCAGCAAAATCTTTAGCCACCATACACTGTGTTTTGCATTTAGAGCATAAAAATTCCTACGGGGTCAAATATGATCAGGAATGTCTACAATGTGCCTGGTTTGATACCTGGTGGCTCGCTAACTATGGAGGAACTAAATGCCCGATCAGACTCCTGTTTATTTACTTTAAATGCAGTCTATTCAACATTATCTGGTATCTCCTGTGCCTCCTCATAAACAAATCTGTAGCAATTTCACTTTTTTCACCATCTGTTAATGCTGCAAGGTTTTTGGCCTAGGGACCACATTTTTGGCATCACAGGTGAGACGGCAGTGACACTTGGCACTGTGGTTGCCCAGCACCTCCCTGCAGCTGACAACACAAGGCGTAGAAAGGCCTCTTTTCAGTAGCATAAGCATTTGTTAAGCTCACACCCCTTATGCTATAACCTTCAATGCACTGTGGCTGCCTCAAGCTGGAACTTACTTGAAACACTTGAGGGGAAATGTTTCAGCTGTGTGCAAGAGCAAAGCCAGGAAAACTGTACAGTTTTGCTCATGTTAAAAAAATTCTGATACCTTTTTCTCTGAGATGCTCTAGTTCACCTAATCTTTGGAGAATTAAGGCTAGGGATGCAAATGGCTTTGCTGTGTAAGAGAAGACGGACTTAAACTGAACCACTTTCTAAGTCTTTCAAATCCACAATTTGCACATGCAACATACAGACCTGCTAGAACCTTGCAGTCAAACTTCTTTGTGCTTTGGGTATTCTTTTGAGTATACTCTTGTCATGTTTTTCCTGCTGCAGCTGGATGAACTGGGGACCTAGAACGGTCTTTTCTGAGTTGTCAGAGATCCTCCAGAGGTCTGGAAGTGTTCTTTTATATGATTGATTCTTGCTCCAGTTATCTCAGATAAGCCCATCATATAACTTCATTAACAAGCCATTGAGCTCCAACTTAGGTTTTTTTTGGTCTTTGATGCTTCTATTTGCAGAAAGTAACTCTAATGGGTAGAAATCTTCTACTTTCCAACCTTACCTACATTCATAGCTGGTTTATTTCCTTTTTTTTTTTATACCTAAAGTATACCTGAGTGTAAATCTCTTTTCCCACTTTCTTTTCCATGTAATAACCTCTTCATATACTTTTTATCAGTATAGCCCCTCTCTGCACCATTCCCAGTCTGAATCCATCTTTCTTGCACACAGATATAACGAGAGGGTTTCAGAGAGTCTGCCTGTGTTGGACAACATACTACTCAACATTTTCCTTAGGACTTGAATGATGGAACGAGGAGTAGACATATTAAATAGAAATTTGGCATTAGGAAACAAATTATGTCTCTAATGCATCATCCAGGGAGAATGTGAGATCTTGACTGTAGGAGATAATTTTAAAAAAAAATTTAAAATAGTTGTCTGTTAGGAATAATTCAGATGATAGGGCAGATATGAATAGATTTGGGGGATGTGGGATAGACAAGGGCTTTCAGAGGGTTATTGCTTGCCGGTTCATGGTAATAAGTCTTTTTATTTGGTCCTGAAAGAATACCCTTCCACTTAGTATTATCTGACTTCATATGATCCCTTTTTTCACTTATTGCCGTTATTCTAATTAATTTCTTAATGTCCTTAGCTTATTGAATGATATTCAGAGACTTTTATAATGTTTCCCAGTTTTGTATCACTAGCAAACTGTATTAGCACACTCCCTTTTTTTGACTGAGATGACTAATGAAAATGTTAAATAAGATCAAACCATGACAAACCAAGAAAATTAGGCTGTATTAAAATATGTCTCGAATGTGAACACAGTCTGTTATTTTTTTTCTTAGTATGTTCCTTCTCAACATTACAGTTCTTGAACTAGGCTACATTTTCTCCTGCTTGACTGATAATTTCCCCTGTGATGCTGTACCAAATACTTTGCTGTAATCCAAACAGATTGACAAGCTTCCTTCCCATCGTCTAGAAAAGCAGTTATTTTATCAAGTGAAAGTGTCAGGTTAGTCTCACTTGATCTTTTTAGTAAATCTACATAATATTTTACCTCATTTTGGTTTTCTGCAATTTTTTAACTTATTCTTTTCTCAAAATCTGTATTATAGCCTTTCTGCACCACCTTTCTGCACAAGCATAACAAACCTCTAATTCTGCATCATTTAACTTTCCCCTTCTCAAGTGTATTGTTTTTACGTGATAACTCTCCATCACTGATGCCAACTTTTTGGATATACAAATCCAAATAGGGTGAGCTATGATTTCATTTGTCAGCCTATTTAGAACTCTCTTAGGGATGAACCACCTGAATTTCAATGCCTTAAGCTCTGAGTATTCCTTCCATCTTAGATGCAGAAATCTCTATTTTTATTTTGTCATTCCTGCTAGGCAGTCTGTCTTTATTATATTGATTTTGGTCTCTCCATAGCTCTGTGTCTCAGCTGCCAAGATTTTTGCTTCCTCTTCCCCTCCCTCCTTTACTATGTATGGCTGACAAGTCTTTTATTTATATTTCTTAATCTGTTTTGTAATGTGTATGTCAGTCTAAATTTTGCTTATCCTTTTATATTACCTCCTATCTAGAATAGCACTTTCTTTGCTGATTAGTTTTCTTTTGTTTCATTCATTGTCAGCCTCTCATTTATACTTAGTATGTGTTTTGCTTATCTGTTATTATCTTTTTATAATGTTCTCATTAATTACTGCAATGAAATCTCAAAAAAATAATACCATCTGAGGAAGGGGCATTTGTAACAAAAGATATTGCGCTGTGTACTATAGATGTCCCAGCCTGTCTCTAAAAGCTGCTGTGACAAAGCTGAAGCGCTGCATTTCAACATGTCATTGCAAAAGAGAAAAATCTTTTATAGTTTCTCACCTTCTGCAGTTTTACCCATGAAGGCAAGTCTCTTCAGTTCATTAGAAAAGTGAATATTTTATTTTTTAAAAACATCTAGAAGGGCATCAAATTTGTTCAAAGGAAAGAGGAAAGAAACAGAAATATTCGGAATTAATTTTTCATCATCTCCCCTGCAGTCAGAAAATCTCACTTAAAATCCACATTAATTTTGCTTTCCCTCTACAGCTGAGCACTGTCACTGTAAGTGGGCACATGACTCTAACATTTATTGTGCATAGCTGGCAACCAGCAAGGCTCAAAATGTTTGTTGGTATTTTAAGGTTTATACTGCCTTAAGAGAAATGCTCTGTATCATAATATGGCTGTGGTTTGTGACCTGACTGGTGAGCCAGAAAATTGAATAGCTGCTTCAGATAATCCGTACAGTAGTGGACAGGCCAATACTAAACAGTTAGTTAAAAATGTTAATTGAAATGTGCTTGCAAGAACTGAATCTGTGGGTTGTAGGGATGAACCATTAAGGCACAAAATGCTTTGAAAGTGTGGAATGGTATACAATTGTTAGAAATAAAAGCTGAAAACAAATGTACACACTGTACAAGCTCTATGTCTTTATAAGTTTCTGAATCCAAATGAAAGAGTCTCTGGAAAAGGTTAAAAGCAGTATTACTTTAAAGTGGTGGTTTTGAAAGTATAGTAACTATAAATAAAATCAAATTACCATTACACAAACTGAGATCAGGTTTATATTCGTAGATAGTAATACTATTTCAGTAGTTTTGCCAATGCTTTTATTCTGTTTTCAATATGCTGTTTAATTGCTACATAATTCAGGCCCTTAAAAATATTTTAGAAAGGCAGAAAAAGTCACTAAATACTTTGATACTTGGATCTAGAATTTATAAGTTATATTTAAAATGTTTCTTTTAAAATGTTCTTTTCTTTGTTTGAAAAATATGGCAACACTGTGTCCTCAGGCAAGGATTTCACATACACCTTCAGCTTGATTTCCCTGTGTTGTAAATACGTACTAGAAAGCCACTTCATGCAAAATACTTTGCTGATAGATGACTGATAGAAGGCTGATATGATGAATTAATCATCAAAAGGAAAGTCTTATGAGTTTGTGCCAGTGTTCACCATTACAATACCTGCTCATCTTCTATATCCGTCTGATGGCAGACCTGACGACTCAGTCACATTTACCATTTTCCTTTCCGGAGTAAAGCTCTTCACATCACGGAAATTAGAGTTTTATTCTAAAAATGTCAGTCATTAGGTTTTATTGTTGTTGATGTTGATTTACCTTTATTGGCTGGATGGTTAGAATTTTTCTGTAGGAAGGGTGTTATTGCTGTGAGTATCATTGTTTTGAGGAGAGGACGTAAAACACGCGTCCTCACTGCCCAATTGTGCAACTTTTTCCAAGTCACTGGCTCTTTCTTACACCTCAGTCAGTTCAGGCAAAAAAGTGGATCCAGTCAAATTCCATTAAAATCAATAGGCATATTAAAGTTAAGCCTTCATGGATAAATGGATAAAATAAAAAGGAGTATGAGAGCATTGCATTATTTAATGTGGATTCATTTCTGCGGCATGACTTTCAGAAGGCACTTGAGGCTTCAGTGCTCTTGGGATAGATTTCACATACTGTATAAAACCGTATGTTTCCTCTTCTTATTCCTTGGGAAACCATAGGGTGAACAGTCGTAATGGAATGACACAACAACCATTCATTTCTTATTTATCAGTGCGTATGTTCCTGTATTGGATTACATGTACTTATATTTCATTTCACAGCTTCATTTCTGAGATACAGGCTGATCACGATGGCTCTCTGTGACTACTGACTCCTGCAAAGTTCTTTGAGCTTTCCTATCCCAGGAGGCTAACAGAAGTTACAGTAATTTGCATTCAGCAATAATATTACCTGTAATTTTCTAAAATGCTGTTTTAACATGACCAAGTTTCTGGGTGGCTAACTATGAAATTACTGCTTCTTTATAACTGCTTAATTTCAGTCCATAATGGAGAACCATTATACAGTACCCAAAGGCTGATATGGTAAGTGGCTTTCAGAGCTTTTCATTTCATAAGTAGTTTTGTTGAATTGCTTATAAAATACCTAAAGAATCATAAAAAGTTTTGCTCTAGTCTGCCAGAAGCCATACATCTGTGTCAGACAAACCTGAAGGTTGTGCCTTCACACCGACTGGCACAGGGTAAGTCTTTAACCGCCGCAGACTGTCAACTGAATATACAAATTGTGCCAGCAAATGAAAAAGTCAATAGCTTATCTGAAGCATTATTTGGTCTTTGCATCTTACTACTTGCAAACTGAAATGGAAACAAGTATCAGTGTGGGAAAGACTCTTATTTTAAAACACAGAGTGAAATATTTTAGGCCAGTGGCCATGCACAGTGAGGAAATGCACTTCAGGATGGGAGAGAGAGACGTGTTTTGGGCACATAAGGGACAATGATTTCCATTTGTTTTGCTTCTCTTTTATGTAGTTATCTGGTTTTATGCCTACCAAGAGCCTGAGCACCTTAGAGCTACAGCTCCCCTTTCTTCACATGTTCTGTATGCCTTTATATTGAAGCCTGTCAGAACCTGATATCCTTGCTTTTCTCAAAGCTAAGCTGTATTTCCACTCCCTAAGCATCCTTTCAAGATGTGAGTGACTCGTAGGACTGAACTGACTCTAAAAACAGTGACAGACCGAATCCAAAATTAGGAACACAAAGGTAATAAATTGTTCATAAAAACCACATTCCTATAAGAAGAGTATTCCCTGTCTAACATATCCTTACCTTTGCGTACTTATCTGAATTGAGTCAGAAAAGGGTGGAATTTTCTTGCAAGGTGATGTGGCTCTGTTAAAATATCAGTAGCAAAACACTGATGACAGTATGTACTGTCAGTACATACTAGTATCTTCAAGAACACAGTATTAGGTCCATGGCATTTTAAAATCTGTTTCAATACGTTAGGCTGAACAGTGTTAGCAGAAATAAGTGTGTATTACGTTTCTAAAAATTATATTAATACAAAATGATGAAAGTTGTTACTGTGTGATGAGCCAAATCTTGGTTCCTCCGAAATCAATAGGTAATTCTTATCCATTGCTTGGAGGAATTCACCAGGTAACATCATCAATGTCTGTTAGGGTCATACTAATTTTGAACAAGGCTATCCTGTAAGCAGAAAATCAGTGTCATAAATCCTTCTATCATTTTTTCACATTAACTTACCAAAAGCGTCACTCAAAATGAAGACTTAGAAGTCAGTTTTGTAGGTCCATCCACAGTAATTTCTTAAGTGAGTGTCTCAACATTGCTTTATTAATAGTGCTGATTTCCCATCACAAAGGAAGGTTTCTATAGACTCAGTAGATCCAGAGAGTACATTTCTTCTGCCTCCTGAGAACTTGCCTCAGCCCATGCTTGAGATCAAATTCACTTCACATCCAAACTATTGGATCTAATCCACTCAGGAAGGAGTATTTGGTGAGTGATGGGATAAAAGAGGTGGCAAAGCCTTGACCCCGAGTTCCCACTAGCAAGAACTGAAGCATACCTCAGCCTGCAAGAATCAAGTCTCTCACTGTACCTCCAACACTGCTTAGATGTCATATGAAATGCCATCAGGCAGGCAGGGCTCTTCATATACCAATGTGGGACCTGTAGGCTGAAAATACTGGCTACAGACATTTTCTGGATGGAAACACAGTCATATGGCACACAGATTAAATCTTTTGTCACACTTCAGTCCTCTTGTAACACCGAGGGCATAGAAATGTAGGTATTTTTTCCCACATTAATCTTGATTTTTTCCATACTATACTTACTTAGCAGTCAGATGAGACCAGGAGTTCTTCAGGCCTTCAGGAATTGCAAAAGACCCTGATAATCACAGAAGAATAATCTTTTTGAACAAAAACATTGTTTTGTCATAGATTTCTGGGTCTGAATTGCAGGAATATTGTGTTATAGGCCATAAAAACTGAAAAATCTCCATGCTCCTAAAATTTAACTAAAACTCTGTTGCAGTAATTATAAGCTTAATAAGGCTTTTTTACCTTGCTCCCTGGTCTCATCCAGGTTAAAACTGGTAGGTTTACCAGAAGTGTTTGAATAAAGATTCAGTGTTTTTCTAGATGATATGTTCTGCTTTAAACAGGAATTAATTCAGGAAGTCTTACTGTGTAGGAGTCAGACCTCAAAATCACTCGGGTCTCTTCTGGCCTTGTAATGACTGAATGTATGACTTTATGCCAAGAAAAAGCTATTAATTGGGCCTACCTCTCTGAATGTCCTTTGTCTCTGTACCTAATTAAAGCAGTGCCAAATGCTCTCTCCTCTGAAGACCAGGAAAATAGTCAGTAGCATAGAGCATTAAGCAATATGGGTGTGTATTACTGCACTTCTCTCTTGGTAGGCTTTATCAAATTCATTGAAGGTACGGAAATGTATGCCCAAATATTCCTCCTAATAAATTATGAAAATTCTTTCCTTGGAAAGTGCTGTTTTAAGCAGGAAATTTTTTCTGCACCATTGGAAGGTCAATGCTAGGAAACCATCATCAATTTTCTTGATGAATTGATACTTCAGAAGCAATTTGGTGCAAGTCTTCAGTTCTGACAATACATGTGACTGGCTAGATGCCCGGATATATACAGTGAGTAAACACAAAGTAGTGCAGATGATCTTGATCTCGTATGTCCACTGTGCTAGAACAAATCATATTGGCACTTAAATACGGCTGCCCAAGCTATCCCAAATAAAAGTACAAGACAAAAAGAAAATTAATAACAGCAGTCTTTACACTGAGTAATCATGGATCATTGTGAGCTGCAGTAAATCTACTGGTACTAAAGTTTTCTGGATTTGGATACCAAAGGTTAAAATAAATAACTGCAGTTTGTTAGTCCTTCTTTCTTTGAAGGGCTTGCCATCCATCTAGAAGGATTAGATAAGGTCTCAGGATACACACAGAATTTGTACTTACCTCAATATCAAATGAACATGAAAAGGCATTGGACATATATAAAAAGAGATGGGAGATCAAGCGTGAAGTCAGTTCTTTGTAACTATTCTTTTTTCACCTTATTATCTAAGCAGTCTTGAGGTGACTGTCAGTTAAAAAACCTGCTAAAAAAATAATGAAGATATACACTAGCTGGTGCACAGGGAGACATGATAAAAAAATATTAGAAAGTGTGCAAAAAGCCTCCTTTAAAAGGTTTTCAATCTCCTGAGGTTTTAAAAAGAGAATCAATTCAAATGCTTCCTCACTCTAGTGTAAACATAGCAGAAAATAGCGGGAAATAGCTAAACTTAATGCATTTTTGTATTGTGCATCTTGTTAGTGTCTTTTAAAAAGCTGAAGGCAAATTTCAGAGATTTCTGGAGCAGTGCCTGTGGTTTTGTGTGTGACTGAATTTAGGATTTTGGTTTTTTTTTTTACTAGTTTGGTGTTTTGGTGTTTGTTTTTTTTTTAAAGAAAAGAAAGGACAAGACCCGTTTTCACTTTTGTTCTACATTTTCTCCCTAAATGCTGCAGAAAATGTTGTTTTAAGTTCTATCTCTAGTCTTATCAATGCAATGCAATTCTTACTAAACATAGACTCTTGTTTTTTCACCTTACTGGAGCTGACCCTTTTTAGAATAATGGTAGTTTTGTGTTAGTATAATTTTCTAGCTTTGAAGGAAATCTTTATTTCCTTGCTCAGGACAGGTTGTCAGTCTTTATTTTATAGTCCACAATATTACTTTTACCCTATGTCATTTCAATGACTCCGCCCTCACACAATATATATCTCTGTGGCTATTCATTATGCATTTGAAATTAAATAAGACCCCATGGAAATTGGTCAGGTTGTACAAGGAGAAGGCAGTTATAATGCACCAGAGAGTTCAGCTCTGCTTCTTACTGTAGAAATGCAGCTGTAGGAAGTAGTTTCACACATTTGTTTAACAAGGGAAGGCTGCTTTAGGAGCCTTCAATCAAAATATGTGTGATAAATACTCAAATGACAATTTTCAATTGTCTGTTGGGCCAGCAAGGATTGTCTGGGCTACATCAATTTCTGTTTGCATACTCTATCTTGCCAAGCCTCAAGCTTAACTTCATAAAGTTGAAAATCTTTGAAAATTCTTAAAAAAAGTATTTGAAAAATCTTTAATTTATATCTAGGAGTACTTAATGTACAGTTTGCTCTTCCATTACAAACACTTGTAGTAAAATAGAGTTTCTCAACCTTTTACCATCAACATTTGACTTCAATCCATTGAGATTTCTTGGATTTTCACATTATATGTCTTGGTCGGACGTAAGTGGATGCCCTGTTGTCCTGTATCCTCTTGCTGGTGAGGCATGCAGTCTTAAGAAGAAGAAAATGAATGAGTGACAGAGCTTGTTCCTGTCATCCATAGAGAAGCCTGTGTCTCATGTATGTACTGGTTTTTAGCTTTACTGAGGGCCTCAAATAAATGAAAATGGTGAGAAAAAACACTTAATTCCTTTTTATGTTCCCATTGTTTAAACTTCACTAAATTTCCTGGGCAATGCTACTAGTCTGTGTTTCTTACTGTACAGATATTTATGATTACAAGTGAAAATGGTCATAGGATGTCCTTGTCCCACCTGAAACCAGTGGCAGAACTCCTGGTTGGGCTCACTAGAGCAGGCATCTGGTCCAGGGATATTGCTTCTGAAGTTTCTCTTCTGTATCTGCTGTGCCTCCTTCTGAGTGTGAGAAACATCAGTGTTTGTAACCCTTATAAAAATTTACCCTTCTTCTTCCCACCTGAATGTATCCATGCAATTCCTGATATAACCTCAATAGGCAAACTCATTGATCTTGCCCTCTAAAGGGATCTTACTAGCTTAGAGTTCATAAAAATTATGAGAAACACAAGCTGTTTCAAATTATGTCCTTATTGACATTAACAGTCATTTTGCAGGGATACAGCCCAGTCTCTCAATTTCATTCAATGCATCTGGAGTGAATCATTATCCTATGTGAGTTTTTATTAACCTTAATAGCAATATTTTCCTCTCTTATTTCTTTGTGGGTTTTGGATTTCTTGGTGTCTCCTCCTGCCTGGGATTGCTACTTTGCACACTACAATTCATAAATCCCTAAAGAAACGCAGAATCCACTTCATTCTGTTGCAGAAGCTATGTGGTTATTAGCTCTCTATTTTCTATTGAATAATCTACTTTTGATATCTGTTTGGATCTTTCTCCTTGCATATTTATTTGTCTTAAAAATGTCTTGCAAGAGCCTTTTTCTATACCTTATATTTGAACTTCCAAATACAGCACATTATGTTCACTGACTTTCTTTTACCCACAATAGTATTCCTGCTTTCAAAGAAATATGCTGACAGGTGCAATTTACTGTACATATAGGAAGAATGAGAAGATGCATTGCTCTTTCCCTAATACCTATTTTTGCATGTGTATATTTGCATCTACTTTGAAAAACAGACTTTTTTTTTCAAACAAGTATTTTGGTAACCTTCACAAGATAGAAATAAAGAACAGTTAAAAATAAATTAAAGTTGTAATTTATCTCTTCAATGCTCTAATTCATTGTTGATCAAATCTTCCTACAGTACTGATAACAGCTTGTTAATGCTGATCTCATTATAAGTAAGGTTGAAATATTTAATGGCAGGCATAATTTCTTTAAAAAACACTGTACTTAGTAACTAATATAATTATACCAAGAGGCATAACAGAAGAGATTAGTGCAATAAGTGACCTAGCTTTAATAATGTCATCAAAAATTGTAATTGCAAAATTATCCACGATGTTACAAATGTTCACTAACATAATATTCAAGTCACTCATCAGTTGCAGCACTTCATGAAGTAAGCAATTATTTTTTCCAGTGTACAAATATCAATTCCATTAATTTTAATAATCCCCTCCTTGCTGTGCAACCCTGAAAATTCTATATGTAGATGTAGTACAAAAAGCCTTCAACCATGACTGAAAAATATGTGTTATAAGAGACAATGTTTGGCTGCCAGCTTTCTAAATCTTGGTACTAAGCATACCTAGCAAGATTTAGAGGTCAAGTTTGAGATAAGAACTCAGAACTGCATAAAAATCTCTGCAACCTACTCTAATACAGGTATTGGCAATATATCCCAGATTTCTTTATTTCCGGATAGAATCTATGCATATATGTCCATCCATCCATCCATCCATCCATCCATCCATCCATGTCAATCTATCTCACAATATTTTCATATTATACCTACAAGACTCAGGTCAAACCAAAAATTAAAAAAAAACCCAAACCCAAACCTGAATGAAAATAGACAGCTTGATAAAAAGTTAGTTGTGAGTTTGGGGTTTTTTCAGTCCTCTAAGAACTTTATTATTCAGCAGGATGAGGAATAGATCTGGTTCTTTTTTTCCCTGAACTGCATTAAACTATTGTCAGAATGAATAAGAAAACCACGTTTTCCCTGTGAAGATGAATTAGTCAACTGCGACAGTAGTTTTCCTTCAAGTTCCCTGGCATTTTCTGCCATGTAATTGTCTACATATGGGGGAACTTGCTGGACCGATCCACAAAACCAATACGTGGTGCTTCTCCAGATCCAATAATGGCTAAGATTTTTATTATAATAGGTAGAATTATTTCCCAGGTATTTTGTACTCCTTGCCTTTTTCCTGTTTGGTGTTTATCTTCACTTGTTGTTTGTTACCGCACATTTGGTTGCAAAGTCTTGTGAATAGAGAATTATTTAACATACGCGAACTGAGCCTGGTATATTGTGGATCTTTCCTCTAGGTACTACTGGAGGACACGCAACAATGCCTGTATTGTGAAATCTCAGAAAAAAATGGGCTTCATAAAACAAAACACATTAGGTCTGAAAACTGGAGAAGTTTCAAAGCTATATTACCCAAGTAATATCCTAATAAAAACAATATATGGGGTAATAAGAAAATAGCTATGTGCAAGTATCTTCCTTCACTGAAAACCCTCCACCCCGTCTTACTAGATACAAAGGGCACAAATCCTCTTGCCCAACTCAGGCTGTGTAAAAGGTGTCTAGTCTAAGAAAGTCATTTAGACTCCCTGTACAGTTAAGAAAGGGAAGAACCTTTAGAGAGTAACTCATCTTATGTACCTTAGACATCCAAGGTTGAAATGAATTGCTTTTGAGAACACACTTTGCTTTGCAGTCACTGTAATGGAAGCCTCAGTTGCTCCTTCCTGAGTCTACGTGCTCATTGTAGTGATGGTGGGCTTAGACTAGATGCCTAGCTTTCAGGCAGCTAGTATGTCTGTATCATCTTTAGCACAGAAATGCAGTACCCCATCAAGTATAATCATGTTTTTAGAGGCAGCATCTGCCATTAAGCAGACTAAAAATTTTGAATCTTACAAGGAAAGTCTCCCTTCCCCTTCCTACCTAGCTCTTCACAGAAACTCCAGCCATGAGTTTCAAAAGATTTCAACAATGGTACGAAATTCACAGTGATTTATGTGAAAGCAGGGTTAGACCAGCACTGAACTTTGCTGAAAACATTCATGATCATATTGCACATCCGCTGACTTTTTTCAAGACTGTGCGGAGATGGCTTTTCAGCCACACCAGCTTACTTCTGACTTCTAGAATTTCCTGTAAACTCTGTTCAACTGGCTTTTTTAGGGGTGGGGAAATAAAATATGTTTTCATACTTAACATAGACTTCTTAGGCTTTCTCCAGCAATCTTACCTGTTGGGAGCAAAAAGAAAAATATGTTGTACTAAATTGACAGGGAAAACCGTTTTGGAAGCATTGTCTAGAGCAGTGAACTTTCCTTTATCAACTACTATTGCCAATGGTATTATATTTGCTAGTATTTCTATGGTTTAATTTCCATGTTGTTGCTACTTTTTCTTGTAACGTGGACCTATTTTCATTGTTTTGTGGTCATCACTTCCTGTTTGTATTTCACCTCCGTGACTTCTTATTTTTTACAGTCTCTTGTGCATTTTTTTGATGTCAATGATAAGAAACTCAGTGATTTAGATATTTTAGCTAAGCTCTAAATTATTTTTTGACTTTTATGACTATTCCTTCTGTAATGCCCAATCACTAAATTAAAAATACATATTCTATAATATCTAGATTGGCTAGTTTTCTATATTATAAATGGAAATACTATATAGCTTAATTCAGATGACAATATGTAAGATCATGTGTTGGGTTGAAGTGAAATTATTGTATACAATTATATGCTGCTGTTAAATTATATAAAATGCATAACACGTTTTACATGCTGATAAGGTGATTTACCAAAAAAATTGATGTAAATTTAGAAATTTCTGTATTTTTTATTTTTAATTAATAGAGTGCAGAAAACTGATGTTACTACAGTTTTCTATGTTTGACTTGTAGAAATCCAGGACAAATTAATTCCTGGTGTAGTGCCATTAATTTGATGGGAGTTACATCAGAGATATGAACTCATTCAGTTATTGCTAGCACCATCTGGAAATTTATAATGCCATAGCAATGTTTCACTTGCTGAAGACACATTCATCCTTTTTGTTTAGGATGGGAAGACAGGGATTAAAAATTGAAGATCACTTTAGCTTGCTCTATATCATCTTAAACTCCCTTGTAGGCTTTGCTATGTTTGGATGGTGAGATGTGAATTTAAATAATATTTAAATAGGCTTAATAGGGCAATCAAGAAAAGACAAAATATGTCTCCTGAGGCAAAACAATTTCATGAATATCAACATAATACTTTTACAGTAGGAGTGGATCTATCGAAGTGAGGTTTCCCTTGGTGTATGCAGATAGCCATCTCTGCCCTTCCTAACACAACTTTGTAGCTCTGAGTTAATGTTGGCATGTAGGAACCTCACTCCTAGGACTAGAAGAGACCTGTATTGTGAAGTCCAGCTCTATTCTGTCACGGTTTACCACATTGCATAATTCTACCAGAAATGTCAGAAACTTCATTTTATTTTGCATTTATTTAGGAGGTTATGTTGTTTGTGCTCATTATTTTTATTGGCATTGAGTCCAGAAATTTATTTTCCAGCGATTAGAATCCTTTGTCTAGTTTTGAAACTATGTGTTATCCATGTGGAAACATCAAATGATAGCTTAAGCCATTTCCTTTCTCCCCTGCCTCCTCCAGAGCACAGACAGGCATTATGCTTTAAATGAGTTCTGATTTCTTGGCTTCTACTCAGAAGTGCACTCAGCATACCTGGGCCCAGCCGTGTCAAAACCTCAGGTAGCTCAAGACCAAGGCTATAGAAACAGTGGAAATATGGACAAAGTTGTAACTACACAGCATATATAGATTTATATATGCTATGTCTATGTGTTTGTGTCTGTTTAACAGATAGCTCTGTTATGTAAGGTGACAACACTCCAGAGCTGGCAAAAGATAATTCTCTATGAACAAGACTAATTTAGGCATAAGTCATTAATTACCACAACCCATATTTAATGTGGCACCTTTGAGTCAGCTTATTAAGAAACTTTGTGCAGGCATGGAGGAGTAAAAGTCTTATGTGTTGTCCCATCTGGAAAAACTGATTCTTCTGCGCCTTATGAATCTGCTTATTTCTCTTTCCGATGCCGAGAGCGTGCCTGGGCTGGGCAGCGTGCCCAGCATGGCCCTCCTGCAGTGATCCCCCACAGACTGCACAGCCCCCCGAGGCTGTGGCACTGGAGGGAAGCTGGCACATTTGCTGGCAGCCCAGGGAATGATGGAGCACAAAGCTGACAGTCACCTTCCTCATCTTCAGTCTCATTGAGTAGTATCGAATGGGTCGAGAATTTTTCTTAAATGTAATGGTTTTGATTAAATATAAACATTGAGGTGTGTTAGCAGGTGTTTACCATAAGTTCCCTGGTAACATAATTTTTCCTGAAAGTGCCTACCCTTAGAGGTCCATTTGTTTGCCTATTAGGGCCTTGTTATTTGTGTCTGGTTTATATTTATAAAGCCCACAATATTCATCAAAACTGTTCACCTTTGAAATTAATGGAAGTGTTGCTGTGTAGTTCACTGGAAAATACCACCTAGGAAAATTTGTATTCAGAATGTTTTAGTAATTATAGTTTATTTTTATTCAGCCAGGATACAGTTAAAATTAAAAGAAATTTTTTTCCAATGTATTTTTAATTTAAATAAATTGATTATGTAGCTATCTGATGCTAGGATGATGAACATTATCCTCTATTTAAAATAAATTATTGTAATGAGCTTAGATAGTCCTATAGATGTGTGTGTTTATATAAAGAAGAGAATTTGTGCAGCGTAAACCAGATAATTTATCTTTGTTGCAGTCAGCTTGGTAGACATGTTGCCTCTGGAATGCTAATAACCACCAATTTTTATGTAACAAAAAGTGGAATACATAGTATTTAGAAATACTCAGAAGGAGAATTTCTTTTCAAGGACAGTAAGAGCATAAAAATGTCTAAAGGGTCACTAATAGCAAAAAAAAAAAAACAACCAACCAAAAAACCCCAACCAAAACACTGTTCTCAAAACTGAGTACCTTACAAAAGATTATGAAAAATATCAACCAATCCAGTAAATAAGAAAAAGTGTACTTAGATGTAAAGATGTAATAACAAAGCAAAAGAACAAAGGGGAAAAAATATTGAAGAACAAATCTGAATTTTAAAACAGATTCTGGTAAGTACATCTTCCCAAATTGTCAGCGTTATAATATTTATTTTTTATTTAACTACCTAAAAATCTACCAAAGAGGAGACTGTTCACTGCAGGGACCCTTGAAACTACATGATTGACATGATATCATGTGATATAAACGAACAGCAGCCAGAAAGGTGAGTGATGAGTCAAATCCCTTTCTATCACCCCAAATTCACTGCTGCTGTGACTTAATTTCTTTACTCCTTTTCTGAAACCTGTGATAAAGAGAGTTTCACTTCTCTGTTTGCTGGTGGAGGACCTACACACTGGGGACTTAGCTCTAGGGACTCCTCATATTAAAGCAAGCAGTGCACTGTGGGGAGCCACTTTCTGAGGTAATACTTTAACATGAGCTCTGCTCCCTGCAGTACACCTACAAAACTCATATGTTGTTGTTGGCATAGAATAAGTCACTCCTTTCTATGAGCTGAGGTGGGGGAAGGAGCAAGTTCTGTCCCAGCTGCGTACCAGAATTACTAGTCCTGGTTGTCCTACACCATCCCTCCTCTGAAAGATATGATCTACCTCATGGGCTTTGACATGCCAAAAGTCAGCAGTCTCTGCTGACTATTTGCTTGGTAGCATATGGTTATATGTGCATTTTTACTGCTGTTTAACCAATGTGTTCTGACATAACATTTTTCCATGTTGAATACCATGGTATATTTGACACTGCTTAGTGACAAATTTCAGTGCCCATGACTGCAGCAGAGAAGCAAGATTTTTGGAAGTTTATGCTGTCACCTCTCCCAGCACCAAGAACACCAGACATATTTCTTTATTTCTCTGTTTTCCAGCAGTTTAATTGCTGACAGTCAGAAAGATGTTTTACCACAGGAGGCAGAGCTGAGTCACGTGAAAGTTTAGCTATAGCAGAACCCTGGCTGCATTTAGCCAAATCGTGAAAATCTGCAAATGGAGCCTCCAAAGACATGAGGTACTAAGGTAGTTTAGATTGTTAACATTCATCACAGACTACAGGTGTTGTGCCATCTCTGTTACCCACAGAAATAAAACTTGGGCAGCTTTCTGAATTCACTTTCAAGAACATGCAAGGTTCAACATTAAAGTAGTGAACTGGTGCTTCAGTCTTCCCATCTGCACCAAAAACTTTATCTAATGTCCAGCCTCAGAACACTATACATAACCCAAGAGAAAGGGTCTTCTTTGTTCACGAGGATTTTTCTGTGCTGAAATAAGCCTAGCTCAGGGAGAGGGAAATAGTCTAGGTAGCACACTTGGTCGCAGTAGCGAGCATGTCTGCTTCCTTCTCTCACATGAACAGTTCTAGAGGTTTTAGTTGCTACAAACATATTAGCTTTCCACAAGGTCTCATCTGCATCAGCCTCTCGGTGGCTTGTCCGGTTGCCACTACACTGAAATGATTGTGCTGCTCTTTTAAAGGCCTTCTTTACCTGCTGGGGTGGAAACTGGCACACAGCTCATAGGCTGTAACCAAGAAGTGTATAAGTGCATGGGTACTGCTCTGAGGGCATTAGAAATGATGTATGCAATTCAAGAACAAAGGCTGTCCCAGCACATCGTGTGGTATGTAGCTGACATAGGGAAGAAAGAGACAACACGTTGGTTACTTTCTTATAGGAGCTTAAAGTTTCATGTGGCTTTACAGATTTGTCAGCTAGTAAGTATACTATCAAACCTATGTAGCATTGCCTTGATAAGTTGCCATCAGTTTGGACAGGTGAAAAAAAGACCCAACCTCAATAAACAAGCACTGATGCAATTCATTGGTGCTGAAGGATTTATTTTGTTGATACTGTCAGTGTTAGTGTCTCATCTGTCTCCTCTGCAACCTGAAAAGTTTCTGCAGTGAAATACAGACACTCAAAATTCCTTTTTGACTTATGTTTTGAGTGTTGTAAGCACACAAGGAAAGGGAGACAGCGAGGTCTACAGAACAAAATCTATAGAAACAGACCAAAGAAACTAGCTTGAGCAAACAGAACTTCAGCATTAGAAACACCAAATCAAAGACTTTTTGTGTCTGGGTGACACTTTAGCAGCCATTAAACCAATGCTACTTTGGCAAACATCAGTAAAATATTTCACCTGGTATATACAAGCTCTGACAATTATGAGTTTATAACAATTACTGTTTGTTGGCTAAACCTGGCCTCTGCTTCTGAAACATTACTTGAGTTGTGGCAAAAAAAAAGATGTGCAGCAAAATGCATTGTCTTATATTGTCAGATCATTTTCACTATGCACCTTGTCCCATAGAAATAGTAACAGTAACAATAACAGTATAAAACCAACCCAGTTCTTTGTCTTTTCAGGGTTTGAACTGTCTTTTGTTCAATTAGGATAGAACTAGATGCACTTTTCCGAACGTGCCAGTCTTTATTCTCTGGGGATGGAGTCCTTTCTTCACGGAGAATCCTCTCCCATCTTTCACTAGAACTTTGTGGTTTGGCTCCAGAACATCTAGCCTCTGACCAGTCACAACCATATCCTCAATCTTATCTTATCAACAGAGATTTTCTGTTCAGGACTGGATTCACATAGACTTTTTTTTCTAGCTTGGCCTATTTCCAAAATAGGCAAGATTGAGAAGTCTGAGTATGAAGCTACCAAAGTCGTGGAATGATGTTACTTTTTTCACCATGATATGTAACAAACAAACCATTCTGTACTTCAAAGCTTGATGCTGGGATTTTTGAAAGAGCTGTAGTCAGGTGGGTGTTTCCAGCCCAGCTGACACATTCCTCAGAAGCAGTGCCTCTGAACAGCTCTGCAGATGCAGGGCTATCTTCATGCTTGGTGGTGCCATAGGGTGGTGATGAGATTGTATTCGTAATAGTCCTCTGGACATTTAGAAGAATTGGCAAAGGGTAGGTCCTTCTAAATGTTTCATCATTTTTACACTATACTGTCTAAGGACTTTGATTTATTGCTCTCTGTGGTTACTCTGTGCTGTTGATGTGAGACAGGTTTGCCAGGAGTAAGCTGCTCGTATGAGCCAGCAGCAGGGAGCTGTGGTGCTCTGGTGCCTCCCTCTCTCCCCAGCAGCAGGGCAGGGTCATCCTGAGCTGTATCACTGGTACACAGCACCTGGCTCAGCTGCTCGTGCTGAGCTGTCACTTTAAAAGCACTTATCTGCAATGATAAAATCATACACCTCTGCTGCTCTTATTGCAGTGCTAAACATCTATTAACACTGACAGTCAAGTAATGAGGTGACTGCAACAATTAATTTCCATGTTTCCATTGATCTAAGCTCTGGAAAATTATTACACTGATTCTTTATGAACATCCCAATACTGGGAGAGGGGGAAGAAAGGAAGCCCTGTGTTTCAGCACTTTCACCTTTCTGCTAGACATTGCCAAAAGGCCACTGTCTTTGGATTGCTTTCCTGTTTTCAAGTGCCAGAAATTTGATACAGTGTTATTTTACGGTTTGCTGAACATGGGGAGAATTGCAACCAGAAGTGCATTTTTGCAAAATCAGTGTAACCCTCACTTGATTTCATACTGTTTCAGAATCCAGTGAAATAGCTTCACTCTTTCTCTGTTTCATGATGACAAATCATTAGCAATGTTACCAGGAGACCAAAATATCATTGGAATAGGTATTGAATATTAAGATGACTGTATCTATTGATTTTACATGTTGCTTTTTTCCAATAAAGTAATAACATTAAATAATATTGCTACATTTTAAAAAAACCCAAATTCACTAAAATGACCGATTGCTCTAAAGGCAGGAGACGAAAACCAGGTTTTCCCAAAAGACAGGCTGCTGTCAGTTCCTGCATTTCTGTTTATAGATCTACACTTGAAATCACCGCTCTGGTTAAAGGTACAGTAGACTGCCTCGGTTCAGTAAAGAGGTTTAGGCTAAAGAATAGACGTGTGTTGGTAACAGTAACTAACAACAGTAACCATTAAACAGACACAATGAGAGGGTAACATAGTCTTGATTTTTTTGGAAGGCAATTAGATCTTCATCTTATGTATAAGGGCATAGTTCCACGGAAAATAATGGAGTTACATCAGTTTATGTTGAGATTTGCGCCTACTTCGTTCAATAGACCAGTGAGAACTTACAGTGGACTTGGGCGTCATCTCATCTCCTTTCAGCAGCTGACAGAAAGGCAGGAGAGGTCTCAGGAAATGGGAGGAACCCACGGAGTTACAGGGTTTATCCTCTCAGTGCAACAGCCTGCGGAAGAGGCTCCAAAGGGAGCAGTGACAGGACCAGTTCTGACACCCATGGTGAAACAGCCACAGCTTCCTGGCACCCAGTTAACATGGCTGTATTGTCTTAGGGTAGCTATACAGGGTCTGGATGCGAAAAAATGGTTAAAGTTCAGTTCTGAGTGTCCCAGAGACACTTGATCCCTGCAATACCCACTGTCTAACACAAACAAAGCACAAAAACAAACAAACACTAAAACAGCTCTAAAATAAAAAATAATTTTAAGGCTGCTTCTGCAACTCTGAAATGAAATGGATCCAGCCAATACTTGTATTGAAAGCCATACTAGGGAAGAAGGTTTTTTGTAAAGTAATTAATTATCTGATTGTCTCTACCAATCGTTGTAGCCATGGTAGTGCTGCATAAAGCCTTAACACTGCTCACGCTCCGCTGTGCCAGGTGCTACAGGAACGTGTAGGAGGCAGTGTCTGCCTCAAAGATCTTTGCATCAGCTGTGCATGAAGCACAAATGCAGATGTTTGCCCACACTGGATACAAAGAGAGGCAGCTGAGATTGATGTCTGGGGGACTGATCCTCCATTCCACCTCCAGAGCCAGGGTCTGGATCAACCTTACTGTGTTACTGCTCCTGAAGCATACTACTCTCTTCTGCAGACCTTCTTCCCACACGTGCTTATTCTCAGGCATGTGTGATCTGCCTGTATGCAAATTTATAAGCTGGTAAATAACTAAAGAGAGGAAGGGGAAAGTCAATTTGGCTGCAACTTGCCTTGTATAAGAGTTTGCATTGGCTCCAGAGCCATCTTCAGCCAGCAGGACTGTCACTCTCAGAGGTAATTTGCAAAGACTAACTAACCAGTCTCTGGAGATAGCTATGCAGGAGCTAAGGAGGAGCCTTTCTGTTAAATGTGATCTCAATCTTGTTTTCTAACAGCATGCTTGGAAAGAAATGTGGCAAGCATTTAAATCGCTTGCTGAAGACCACTACCCCACCAACACTGGTGCAGTCATAGGCATGAATTCACGTCAGTGAAGTCAAAAAGACAGCTCAGCAGATTATCAGGAGTGACAAGCAGCAATCTCACTAGATTTATTGGAAATCCTAAAAAATAAGTAAAAGTTATGAAGTAGGTGGCAAGAAAAACTGAAGCATAGGAAAATTTTGGCTGTGACATATAGGACAAATCAACACCTTCCAGATCATTGGCTACCACAGCTGGCAGCCTTCTAATAATTTATGAGTAAATTTCTCGTTGAAATATTTGTTTTGCAAAAATTTTAAGAAAAACGTGACCGACCAAACATAGCATATGTTGCATGTGTGACTGCAAATAAATCTTAAGGGCAAAATGAATGTCTGGTCCCTGGTGTGGGAGTGTAGTCACTGATTTCGGTGAGGTTGCTCCACCTTTTTCAGTCTGCTCTCTGTCTGGTCAACAAATTGCTCTGGAGAATGTATTTCAATGCCGTATTTGTTTATGTCACGACACTACAAATTCTAAATTTCAGACAGTCGTTGAATTTCACACCCGGATTGAAGTATTGTAGCCTGACACACATTTTAGCCTAGTTGCTGCCAAACCCTCCAAACTGATCCAGCTGAGAAGTAACACAGAAAGCAAAAGTAACATTCAGCCTGATCAGCTCCTTGATTTGGTCTGGTATAGATCCACCAAAAGCCTATGCTAGCACTGTACAAGGAGGAGTGCAAACAGACATTGACAAGGACATTAAAACCTCAAGAAAATACAGATTTATTACATGTTTAGTACTATATTTTTTTTAAAAAAAATCTTCATAGAGGAGTGCTTGCAAACTGCATTCTCTCTTCACTACCAATTTTTCTTACAGTTATGTCCCTATTTCCTTCTTTAATGCCTCAAGAGATTTTTCAGAACTTGTTCTCTTTCTGTTATCTACATTTTATTTTCTTTAGAAAAAGGAAAATGCTTTTTCATTTTTTTTCTGTAATCTTTTTCCATGGATTCTAGCTTGAAGTTCCTCTCTAAGTTTTGTAGTGACTTTGATTTCTCTAATGCCTAAAGTGAGCCTCCTGTCTGATCTGATCTTCTACTCCCCCTCTTTCAATAGTTCTGAAAGGAAAGACCTCTGTAAAACCCATTTACAAATGGGGAGATGTGCAAAAATAATGCCAGCCCTCAATTCTTCAAGAGAGCAATTTATGTTTTCTTGTAAGGACAGAAAAGTGATTTATTTTGTTTTGTTAAAAATACAAAAGTTAACAGCCCTGTAAACGGCTGGGAAGAAAATCCCTGTGTTCAGGTTATCAACAAGGCTTTAACTCAGAGGCTGTGCACTAACAGGGAGCCTGGATCAACAACTGGCCTGGTGCATCTGGGGAAAAGTCCACTGGACAGATAGAAATCTGTGTATACAACTGAATGTGTCTGGTCTCAGCTAATTATCTCCAGTTAATGGAAAGAGATGGGCACTTCCCTCCAATATCTGCAGTAAGAGGAGAAAAAATAATCCCTGGAGATGTTTCCATTGTCTGTAAGGTGTCATATACAGAAAGTTGAGCCTAGACCATTGACTATTAACAGACTAAAGCTAGATGTAGGATCCCACTGTGTCAGTAAATAGTGAGCAAAAGGTAAGTAATAATTAGACAACATCCAGAAAGTTACAGGCAGCCTATTACAAACAGTACCATCTGGCCACCCCTGCAATCAGCCTCTAGCTTCTGTTTTAATGGTGTACACACATTGCACCTTGTGGTTTTCAGAGTGGCTGCAAGTCACTGATGGAAATAGCAGGATCATCTGTTGGAAACATCACTCACTGCTTGGAGAAATGAATGCCTATCCATTTTGCGTGGACTAATTATTTAGCAATAAGATCTATTCATTGTCAGAATTATCCCTTTGAAAATGGCATCTTTAATAAACATTTGGAATATCTGAGTGAAAAATTTATCTTTGGCTTTAAGAGTTGAGGGAAAATAATCTGGTCCTTTTGCTGGTCTATTCTGCTTTCTGGAAGCAAACAGAGAGCACAGCCTGCAAGGCTCACCAGGCAAATCTAAGCTTTGTGTTACTCCCGCTGCACCACTCCTTTCCCTTCCCCAACTACTTAAACAATAATGCTTCCTCTCTCTTTTGGTACTGCCATCCAACACCCAGGTACCTTTTGCCTTCTTTGCATTTGATTTGGCTGTTTCTTACCACTTCTTCGTCCTAGTATGCCTCCGTGCACTCAGGGACAAGCCTGTGTGCAATTAGGCAGAGCTCATTGCTGTCTCCCAAGTGCAAGTTTGAGAACTCAGTAACAATCAGAAAAACTCTGGCAACAGTAAAGAAGTTGGTAACATCTTTGCTCTGATCTTCTGTTAACTTTAATAATATTCACCTTAAAACCCTAAAAACTTACCTGTTCAAAAGGATGAATAAATGACTCGATTGCTTAGTCAGAAAGAAAAATCAGCTAAGATTTAACAGTATCACCCAACCTGAAGGGATCTAATTCTGGCTTTCAGTAAAGTAATGTAAAAAGAGTATTTTCACACCCGTGGGAATTATTACATGACTGCAAAAATTTTCCTGTAGAAATGGAAACATCCCCCTTCCATACCTTCTGCTGACATGCCTGTGAACTACAACTCTGACTGTCAGTGCAGTGAATAGAGACAGGGGAAAAAAAGGGGTGAGAAAGAAAGTGCGTGTGAGGAACCCTCCAAAGCACAAAGCCACAGTTTGTGACACCAGAGGGCAATGTTCTCTTGTGATATCAGTTGCGGGACAAAACCACAAGCCTGAAAAATATGCATCACAGGCAAAAGTTCTTTTGAAAAAAGACCACAGTTTTGAAAAAACAAAGTTTACAGGGTAGTGTGCTAAGCTATACTATCAGCTTTGAAGCTTTGCATGATGTACAGGTACTGGTTACACAGAATTTTTTTTTATTAGTTTTAAGTTTCAGAGTGGATCATATGTGTAATGTCAGCAGATGTGCAATGTCAGGGAAAGCTGAAAATCTCAAGCACATATGTGCTCAGGGTAAACATGGTATAAACCCCCCTATATTTACTTTTTTCTTTGAGCGCACAAAATAATCACAGAGCTTACCTCAACCGAACTGGGAAACAACTGCTCATGTAGTGGCTCAGTAAAAATTAAGGTCCTAATAAGTTAATAAGCATATGTGACATTGGAATAAAAGTTAAAAAGTAAGTAATACCATACTTTAATAAAAGGATTGAAAAAAGGCGTGTACTCTTCTCCCCCTGTGCAATTTCCACAGTGGGTTTATTAGCTTCAAATATTAAGTGAGCTGAAGCAATGCAATCTCTCTTTTTCCTCCAAATAAAATAAGAAGGCACTGTTGGTTGCCTGGTCAGGGCTGTGCTGCAGCCTGTTGGAGCCCCTGGGAAGGTGTATGTGATCGGGCAGAGCTGAGGTCCTGGGCGATGGGCAGCTCTCCTGGGCAGCCCAGCTGTGGTGCAGCACCCCTGCCTGTAGCACATGGCTATGAATGTCTATCTACTCTTCGTTATGCAGGGTGGGAAGGGTGATTTGTCTAATTACGTCTGTTAAATGAACAAACATCTTGCACAGAAATTAAAGGTAAATAGGAAAGATTTTATAAATGGCCTTAGGGGCAGGTGTGAGGGCAAAATCTTCAAAAGGATTTAAGCATCATGGTGTCAAGTGCTAACTTGCTGGCTTCTTCAGTCCTTATCTGATGAGTCAGAAGTAAGCATGTAAAAACGGGGTCTGTGAAGTGATTAACGGTCAGATTTTTCTGAAGGGGCTGGAACAGGGTGGGTGGAAGTCAACCAGCAGCATTTGGTAGGAAGACTGACGGACCTGGCTTCTTCTTGAAATATCCTAAAACTTTCTTCCCCCTCTGGGGACGGTCCTAGTCCTTTGGGAAGAGGTAGGGTGTACACTGAGGGGGCAGAGGAAGGACAAGAGAAAGCCCAGAGGAGAGGAGCACAGGTGATTGAAAGTGTGCAATGGCTTGTGCACAGGCAATACCTCCATAGGTATGGCTGCTCATCTCCAGAAAACAAAGCTGAGGGGCAAACCAGAGGATGCATGGTGTGGAGAAGGTGAAGAGTCATGGTAGTTCAGTGTTTCTCCTGTTGAAAGAGCTAAGGGGCATCAAGAGAAATCAGCTGATAATGAACTCAAAATAAGCAATGTCTTCATAGACATTGTGGATGCTGGAAGTTTGCACTGATTTGTGTAAAGTGATCTAGTACAGAAAATCCAGTAAGGACTATTTAACAGGTACCACCTTTGTCTCATAGATTCATTAGCCACAAACCTGTGGAGCTGGGAGAAAGAGACCAGCAGAAAAGCAGCACTGTAGGCTTTCTGTTTCTGTACTCTTCCCTAGGGACCTGCTATGGGTCATTGATGGAGACAGCCCTGCAGGCGAGGGACTGCTGATTTGAGCTGATACAGCTATATCTGATGAGTTTAGTTCTACTTGCTGTTTTTTTTCCACTTTGTGTTGGATAATGCCATTTCCCATTTACTTTGGGCAGAGAAAGGGAGAATGTGCATAAATTTAAAGGTCAGAAGTTAAGTTATCTGGTTCTTCTGCCTCCCCCTGCCATCCACAGCTGCATCAAATCCACATTATCACTTTGTCTTAATTATCACATTATCTTCTAGGGAATTTCAAATATCTTGTTGTGGCTTATGAGCTTTAGTGACCTCACTTGTGTGCAAGGATTATATAAGAAACTTTGAAAGAGACACTAATTAAAACTCTGCAGATAAATGGGAAGGGGGATAAAATGGAATGAGACTTGGTCAGAGGCACATTGTGTCAGGCTACCCTTATGCCTGCCTTATCAAAGAAGATTGATAAGAATCTTCATTCATGTGTCTAAAAAAAAAAAAAAAATGATTCTGTAGACAAAAGCAGTAGATCAAATCTGTCTGACCTTGACCAAAGCATCTGATGCAGTGCCACATGGGAAATTATTAGCTAAAAATGGTGAAGATGGAGATTATTACAGGAACTGAGATGTGGTAAGGAGCTCCCTAAATGAGAGATGAAAATAACTCATGCTGTGAGGCAAATGATCAAGCTGAAAGAGATTACTACACAATTTCCTTAAGGACTGGTCTCAGGACAGATCTTATTTAATATTTCCAATAAAGACCTTGGCATAAAAGACAGGAGCATGATAACAAAATTGGCTGACACATACAAGAAGCATCTGTAGTGTATGGCAGTACCAGAGTCTTGTACTTTGGCATGGGGTGATCTTGAGGACCAGAAGGGTCAAAATGGATATAGCAGGAGACAGGCCAAGGACACACATCTGTGTGCTAATGGCATGAGTCTGTGCTAGGATCTCAGTGGTGGGGAAGGGCATTTGGGAGAACATCTTTTACTACAAGAGATCAAAAGAGATAGGCTAGGTTAACAAAATAAAATGATGGCTCTGATGGGGGTGGAGAGGGTGGTTGTCTCCTATAAGTGTGTCCCAAAGGAGACTGCAGAGATCTGAGAAGAACTAGTTAGTTCTTCTAGAAGAAGAACTAGAAGAACATCATTTAGGATGTGTTTGTGACAAAGCTATTTGGGGATGAACCAGCTACAAATCAGTTGCAGCTGCAAATTGGAAAGATTTCTTACCATCTGAAGATTAAGAGTATGGAGCAATATTCTAGAAGGAATAGTAAGGCCTCAAAAAAAATCTAGTTTCAAGATGATACTTGATAAGCTTGTATTATTTATGATATGATAATGTCTGCTTGTAATGACTGAAACTGGACTCAGTTGCTCAAAAGTCCTCTTCCAGTCCTGCAATCCTTTCAATCATTTGGTTATAGGGAGTCTTGCTTTTACTCAAAAAGTACTGAATTCTTTTATTCAGATAGACCAGATTCAACAGAGACAGTTGCCATTCCCAATGTCTGGTAGCACAGTAACTAAGATACACACCCAGGTAGGAGTTGAATCAGGTCTCATAACACCCTCGGCAAAATAAATAAATGGAAGTAGACAGAATCTTCATTCTTTTCTTCTTCCAAATTCTTCTGTCAACATCTTAGTAATGTGTTTCTCTTTTCAAAGCACACTTAGATAAAAGGTGCACCAAGCTGGCATAGTGTCACAGATTTTAAGGCCAGAACAGATTGCTTGGGTCAGTGAGTCTGACCCTTGGTATTTTTCAAGACTATGTGGTACATTGCTTTCACTACCTTATCTTATAATGTCTCATCTGATACCAATGACCTTCAGGGCTTCTCTTGTCCCCTGGAAGAAGGATCGGATGATTTCTATACAGCAAAGCATTTATTAAAATCGTTCTAATTCCTTTCCATGTTTATGAGCTGTCCTTAAGCTGATTTATGCTCCTAAAATATTTCATTCAAAGTCATTCAGTGCTGCTGGCATATTTGAGACTAAGAACTTTTCATATGGTACTTATTATTTCTGTTAATCTGTAGTGTGTTAATCAGAATATTCGTCATGGTATATAGTAGGTATTATAAGGCTGGCATCATAAGGTTTTTGATGTTACTGCCGTTCCCTGACTGGATGTGTCATAAGCCATCAAGCACTTTCAAAGAATCTACTGACCACTTCCAGACAAACACTTCTGTATTTGCATAGAGTTTTGTAACACATTTCCTTTCTGGAAGTGTCTTTGACTGCAGAAGTGTTCTGCAGACCAGCGTTCACTGAAAATGATGGCTGGTGCTGTGATGCAGGTAACACCGAAATGGGTCTGGGGTTTTACTCTGAACATTCGATTGCAGGCAACACTTTGCTCAGTTTTGCAGTTTTATAGCACTGCTAGTAGCATACTTAGCCAAAACTTTTAATCATCAGCTTTGGTCATTCTTAATCTTGTCAGCTCATGAGTGTGTGAATATTACCTTTTTTCCTATAGATTGTTCCCTTGAACAGATAATTATCACAGTTGCTGCTTCTCTGGGTAATTGCTGCTATGTTGTATCTGACGATCTTGATATGTGACCTTCATTACACTGACTTCCACTGGAGTTAGCCACAATAAAGTGTGATGAGAGAAAGAAATCAGTATCTGACTTTCCCATACCTGTGGAAAGTGCATATGTGTGTTTTATGTAGATTAACATGCACACCTATAAATACAAGTTAATCTAATTCTTCATTGTTCTCCAACCGTGGGCGTGATGAACATATTCAAAATAAGAATCTTGTTTGTTTAGTTTTACATGTGTATTGTAGAACTAGGAACAATGGAAGAAAATTACATCAAGCATTGCTTTGCTGCAACTCCCAACTACTCAAGAAAAAAACGCTGCAAGGATATAGGCATAGCTGTTTGTTCTGCAGAGATTCAGAACAATACTGCTTACCATCTGTTGAAATATAGTAACAAGACTACATGGCACATTTCCATGTGATTTTCATTTATTCCAAACACTGTAGCAGAACCAGAATCCTTTGAGGAATGGGAAAAATAAAATAGCAGTGGATTTTCTGTACTAGAAGAGCAAGATTTTCTATATGAGCAAATGCGAGAAGGAAGGCAAAGGGGAAAATGAGCTGGTAAAACTAGTGGAAGTTTCTGAGTATGGAAGATACTCCCCTTCTGTGTGGCAAATTTTTAGATGACTAGTAGGTTTAAAAACTCCTTGGGATAATCTCATAGTGAAAATAAGTACTGAATTCAAAGACGGAGAACTGAGTGAAAACTCCCCATCATATATGTTTGCTCGGTCTGCCTCTTTGCAAGTCTTTGAGGTACTCCCATGTCTAATACAAGCAAGATGGCTTCAGTGGCCACCTAAGAACCTTCTTAGCTAGTCACATCTGTGAACCATTTAAGTGCTATCTGCCTGCTCCCATAGAGGCTTATTTCTTGCTACTTGCTCCAGGTGTGCCTTACGTTCACAGATGACTACATCTCCAAGGAATCTGCTCCTGACCATGCCCAGAACTGCAAACCACCAAGGGTTGAGGAGCCAGGGCCCAAAAGTTGTGTGATGCTTAGGGCACACAAACTCCAGTTTTGAAAGGTTTTCCCTACATTTAGGTTGTGGCATCAGTGAGGTCTCTGGTATCTGAGAGCAGCCAATTGGCTATGCGCCTTCACAGTGTGAGACAGTGCTTCCAGTGCCCATTGCCAGGAGAAAGTGGCAATGATACCACCAGACCATGTCAGCTATATGCTTATTTTGACACAATCAATAAAACAGTGGCTTGGTGGTCAGAAGGTGGGGGCAGGTGGCTTTTGTCCACACATTTAATAACCTGCAGTACCATGGCTCTGCCTCCTTCCATGCTGCCCTGGAGTTTTGGGTGGTGCGACAAGTGCTGTGCTGCTTCTAGCTCTGCTCTGGCTGCTTAGGCCCTACAGTAGATACTTCTGGCTGTACAACTGCAGGGTCAGAGTTTGATTGCAGGTGTCTGCCAGATGGTTGTAGGTCAAGGTAGCATGAAAGGAAGAATTAATTCAAACTAGCCAGTGTAGAACTATCCCCATTGCAAAGATATCGAAACTGAGGAACAACTTTGCAGATGCTGATTTTTCTCCCTTGTTCCTTCTGTTTTGTCTTTCCTAGCATTCACTTTGTTGCTGCATCCTTTAGTGATTCTCATTGCCTCCCTCCTTCCTGCTATCCCTGGCGCAATATACTTACGTGCTTGAAAGTGTTAGAAAGGATGCTGCCTGTGCCAGAATCAAATATTCTCTCAGAGGCTTAAAATCCTGTAGCCATGTCTGTATTGGCGGCTGCTGCAGTTACCCACAATACAGACCAACACCAGGAATAAAGAAAGAAGGCAGCTGGTTGTTTAAGGATGTTTAAACTTACCAGAGCATATTTTCACTGAGAGCAGAAGGAAAAGTGTTATTCTACATCTCCCCAGAAAATACAGTTTTATTTGCAGACTGCATAATAACTGTTAATCGCATATTTCCTCCAACCCTTACCTGTGGGAATATAGCCAAAACATAATCTCATACCTCCCAACAAACAGCGATTGAAGGTTTCTTTGTTCTCTCATGATCTTCAGGGGCTGCAAAATGGCAAGCCTTTCAGACAGCCCCCCTGTAAAGCCTCTGTTCTTTTTGCCTTTATTTCAACGTCTACAGCCATAGGTTTGGATTTATGAGGACTTATGGTTTATTCTGTACTTCTCGGTATTTTAAGTTCTTGTAACTCAGACACAAATCACTGGAGAGAGAATCCACAGAAACAATGTGCAGTATGAAATGAGGGACCTTTTCTCTTGCGAGGCTTCACATCTTGGAAGATGCGGATAGCGGGTTTTTGTTCCCTGCCAGAGGGGGTACTGACTCCTTGACACAATTCACGGAGGCAATAAGCAGAGTCATGAGGCTGAGAGCGCCAGGTAGTGGAGAAGTCATTAGCACAGCATATAAACCGCTGGCAGTGGGTGTCGCCTCCCCCTCCTGCATGTCACGCCATCGCTCTTGCTATCAGATCTAACAATGCGCTCTGCAGGCCCTTCTTTTCAGTGAGAATGCTGTTTGTTTTCTATGCTGGTCTATTGCTGCTTTTTTTCTCCTTGTTCCTTGCTTTAAGCCCTCTTTGGAATAAACAATGACATGCTAGAAACCTTGAGTTATCACAAGCATACTTATAATAAAAATAGATGGCACTGAGGATCAAAAATGATGAAGTAGAAAAGAAAATGGGATCATTAGCTTTAGGTTGAGACCTGGGCAGGATGCTGTACCTGCGGGCTGAGGCATTGAGGTGTGCAAGCAAAAGTGTTAGCCATGATATCTGACATTTCATCTTGAATCTTTTAGTCTATAAATGTTTGGTACGGTATATTTATCAACTTGCATAAGATCAAGTACTGTTTGGTAATTGATTTTACGAAGAGCAAAAATCCATCAATAACTTTTGTGTGTTAATATATATGCTTTGCTATCTCTGTTTCTCAGACTAAAGTCACGTTGACAAGATATATGCAGTCCTTGATCTTAAATATAAACTCTTAAATATAAAGATCTGAAGCTGGAAATGAACATGGATAAAACCCATAAAATTTAAACACTATGTAAAATTTTTCATTTATTTCTATAATTTTATTTTTGTCACCTTAAAGTATTGAAATGCTGATAAATTTGTTAATAGTACTGAGAGGGTTTCTTATCAGTGCAAACAGAAATTATAACCTTAGACATTTTGTGCATTTGGAAATCTTCTGTTTCTCTACTTTGTAGCTCAGTAATAATGAGTAATTTTCTGTATATGCCGTAGCCCAGTAATTGTGCTGTTCTGAGCCTGTTACGTCCAGATTAGATTAAACAGAGAAAATTAGTTCCTATCATAATGCTTCATTAAAATTTTAGAAGTAGGACAATATCAAATGAGAATTTGACTTCATTATCTACAGAAATATGAAGGCAGTTACATTTATGTTATTTATCATATCCAATTAGACTGTGCTTGTGAAAACAGAAGAGTTACCCTTCAGTCTTCAGCGCAGCTTTTCACAAATATATGTGATATTTTCCCATACAAACTGCCAGCCCACAGCCTGTGCATCACTGACGTCACATTTAACAGCAGTTGAAAAGCTCATGTGATTCATAGATGCTACCGGCAGTGACAAATTTCACTCCTGAAGAATTAAAGTCTTGCATTTTTATGTTGTTTTTGAAGTTGCTCTTGCTGACTTTAAAGTCAGTGGAAGATCAGCCATTCATTTCACAGCCAGGAGTGTCAGACTCTTAAAGACCACTTTGATTTGCTTTTAAATCTACCCCTTAAGTATGAATTTCCACACTTACCAAAACCAGTCTGGAAAGCTCCTGGAAGGAGAGTGCTCTGTTATAACGGCAGCTATCACTCCTGAGAGGGAAAAGGCTCAAGGGATCACTCTTGGACAGCAGCTCCACAGTCTTTGCACAGCATCAATTCTTTTAAGCAATTAAACACCCATCTTTTCATCTGTGATGTGCTTTCATGTGTTCTTAAATTTCATAAACTGCCAAATTAGGTATTCAATAGTAAGTGGTAAATTGCAGTTCTTATTTTAACAACCAACAATTAGTCCAGCAAATGATGGGGTTTGATCTGCTGAAGCAGTTTTGGACATTAGCAGACAAATTGTGAGATAAAATAATGATCAGAATGAGTCTAAGCTCAGAAATTTGCCATTTGTACTGTTAGTGAAAAATCTTTAGGTGGTGATAATGCTGCAGTGTGATAGTCCTGGACTGGTCCCCAGGTAGCCAGGTCTGCCCCACACTCATCATTCCCAGCAGATGAACCAGGAAAATGTGGGACTGCTCCTCCATGGCTGTGTGGGTTTTGGCTCAGCCTGCCATGCAGCAAGGAGCTCATTTGATGTTCCAGTCTGGAGCCAGGTTTTCTTTTGGGCCTCGTTTTTCTTCCGCCCCCCGCCTAGAGGTTTTAGCATGTATGCAGCTACGTGGGTCCCTTTCATGAGCTGCTCATCACTGGCTGGTTGTCATCATCCCCACAAGCACTGGTGGCCCAATTTGTTTCAGTCTTGTAGAGATCAACTAGTACTTCCCTCAGTACACATCCTACCCTGAGATGGCATATATTCTTTAAATCTGACAAGAAACGATATTTAAACAAAAAAAGCCCCCAACTTTGGCAAAGCAGACAGCTCCCTGTCTGGCATGTTTTGACAATAGCTCCTTCAGATCAGTGTGCTTCATATAAACAACATTTTGTTCTGCACACTGACAGTCTGTGATAAGTTCTCTTACTACTGAACAGGAGAAACACATCTGGTTATCCTGATATAGAAAAGACCCTGTCACTGATAAATATATATCTTTTTTAAACCTAATCTGTTACAAGTTACTTACCTGCAGGGCAAAATATCTAAGATGTAAACATTTTTCTTGCAAGAAGCCTTCCAACAGAATGATGTGCCAGAAATTTAACTAATTCATTTCAACCACATAAGCATTTAAGGAAATCAGCTATTTATTTATTTTTAGTGGCACCCTCCTTTTCTGTGAATGTTAACACTAGGATATACAGTTCTCTGCATTGGTTCGTGTAAGAGAAAAATAACTGTCCTTGTCTACTGCTATTTTTCCCCTTTCTTGGAGAATGATCTAATGTCTGTAGAACAGACATACCTATTTTAGCATCCTTGATGGAAGGTGGGCAGGAAAGAAAGAACCTTTAAATGACGTGCATGTGACATCACTGGAAAAATACCTTTTTAATAAAAAGACTCTGTATTGTCATTTAAAACTATAACCCTCAACTAGGATTTACATCTTCGTGACACTAAGGGATACATTAAATACGTTACTATGAAAATATAGAACACTGGTGAAGCTATCAAATATACTGAAACTTAGTTTGGAGTCATGGCATTTTAATACAAGCAAGATATTTTTACCCTTTGTGGGGGATAGAGCTTGGAAAATTTTTTAGACATTTTTAAAAATTATGTCTATACAAGAAACTCCTCTTAATTTTAGTGATATGACATAAAACCTAATGGCTCTAAATCTCTTTTAGCTTCAAAAATATAGACAACTCCTCAGGCTCAGTTAACAGGACAAACAAACTAATTCCTCTGATCTCTCAGTCTCCAGCACAACCTGCAGATAAACCCTCGGTGAACTGAATTTTGTATCAGTTACCACATGACAGTTAACACAGGGAATATTTTTCCCAATCCTGCAGTACTCATAAAGTTTACCTGTTTGTAATATACTATTCAGACTTGCGAAAACCAGCAGTGACATTATGAAGGTGACATATAAATGACTGGCTTATTCATCTCACATATTTTCACCATGTTTTTGTTACTGTTTGGGGTTTTTTTTTCCGCTTTGTCTGTAGTTGATTTTGGCTTCCTCTTTCTTGTCACCTCATCCCAGGTGCGCCTGGGCCCTGGTGTGAGCTGTGGGGCTCTGCTTCATCCTGCCTGCACCTCCCAGGGCAAAGCAGCCCATCGTGCGTAAAGCATCGGGGATGCTCTGGGTGCAGGGTAAGGCAGCCCCTGTCCAGCCAGTGTGTGCATCCTCGCTGGAGCAGGAGCAGAACCAAGCTGCCTGGTTTGGCCGTGTATATACTGGTAGCACCCAGATGGTAGATTTTGCCAGATCAGCCCCTCGTTCCTGGTATAAGCAATTAGCAGGGATTGCTTTCTTTTTCAACACAGATTAAAAGGTTAGGAGTTAAATTTCCTCGATTCTCAGTGTAAAAAAAAAAAAAAAGAAAATGTCTTTTCCCATCAATCCATCTCATAGTTAATGAATGGCACCTGTCATCTGCAAATCTGACTGAAACATACACTTAGCTGCAAACTAATAGCAAGACACTTTTGTTTGGTTGGTTTGTTTGCTTGTTTGTTTTTATTTTTTTAAATTTTTAAAAACAGTGTAATTATTTTAATATTATTATTTAGTATCAATTTCATAACAGAGCTGAAAACTTACAAAGTTCAAGCTTCAGCTCCATTGCAATTAAAAATGTTGATATAAACATAACCATTTCATATGACTATATAAAAAGGAGTTTACGCTCAAAATAGCGTCATGAATCATGGGATTAAACAAAAAGAATGTAACCCAGTTTTGCACTGGAAAATCATGTAAAAGCCAACAAAAAGTCCAAGTTTAGCTGTGGGCTGTGTTTTTAGTGTATCATAGTGCAAATCATGGAAGTGTGGTGTACTTAGTCATGTGCAGAGTCCTACTAGCTTCAGTGGGACTCCTGGGAAGACTGAATGCTCATTCTACCAATTTGGGGTTTGTAGCATGTCATATAATGAAGCCTTAATAAACACATTCGTACAATACATCATTGGGATTAAAAAATACTGTATATCCTAGTGAACCAAAATCTGTCTTGCACAGAGAATCTTTAAGAGTTTTATAGGCAGAGACAAGTGCATTTAAATATTATTAATAGCTTGTAAGCAATCACTTGTATCTATAAATATAATTACTCTTAATGGAAGAAAAGGATTTTTATTAGTCTTTTTTATATGAATAGCCCTAATATTTTGACATCCACTTGTTCCACCAGTCTCTTCCTCATTCTTTTTCCTCATCCTTCCTTCATTATAAAACCTTCTTCTGGACTCCAGATACCCCTTTTAAATACAGGTTTTGTTTGTTTGTTTGCTTGCTTGCTTGTTTGCTTTAGATATAATTCTGGACATTCTCACTAGTTTGAGTTCTACCCAAAGGTTAATATCTCCTCTCCTGTAAACACTTATGCTCTTTCACTCATCTCCTCCTTAGGTACCACCACATTCAACCATGCACCATCGGTTCCTGTCCATTTTACAGCTGCCATCTCCAAGTTATCAGCTGCTTCCAGCACTCTAGAGTAGTTACAACATTTTTTCCTTATTGACATATGACTACAGTGTTTATATTAGCATTTAGATGCTATATAAATGTCCTGTTTATTGCACATAAGTTATCCCTAAACAGGTGTACGCATCCTTTTAAACTCTGCAACAAGCTGTGCAAATGTACTTTCCAGAAGAATGATGGACAGACTGAGAATATTCATGACTCATTGATAAGATACTCATAAGTGTTTCTTGTTCTCATACTGATACCAGAAATAGGCGATGTCCTCATCTCTGAGGACTTGGGGGCAGACGCAGTGAAATGCTTTGGATGAGGCATTCGGCAGCAGGAGGATAAAGAGCCCCTGGCAATGCCTGCGCTGCAAGGAGCTGCAGGGAGCGCTGCCATTTGGCCAAGTCGAAACAGGCGTAGAGCAAGAGCGTCCACACTGATGATTTGTTGCAATAATGTGCTGGTTGTTTGAAAACAGTCCTTAAGCTAAACGGGAGCTCAAGTCACACAGATGTGCAGCCTTTTGTAAGAGATGACCAAAGTCTCTGAGGACTGTATTTTTCCTGTGTGACTCAGTAACACAGCATTGTGTCTCTTCTAGTTGACTCCCTCTATCACATTGCCCTTTTTGCTATTTGGCACCTTCTTAAAAGCACGCTGTCAGACTACTGCTTCAGACTTAATGTATTATTTCACTTGGTTCATAACTAACAAAGGTTTTCACACTTCTATTGCGTTTCACACAGATCGCTAGATAAGATGCCTGAAACAACTCTTGATCAAATGATTAGTGAGCTGCCTGTTTGAATCCTTTACAAGTTGTTATCCACAGTATTAGAAACAAATCTTTTTAAAGTTCCAGTAGACAAACAAAAAAATTAAATTGGGGTTGGAGAGAAATAAAAATAAGTATCATTTGGGGTCCTTTCCACTTCAAATAAAGAGTTTTAATGCATGTTTGTGTTATTTAACATATTTAAATATTGGAATTTTCAAATCAACAGCATTAGCAGTCCAAACACTTGAATATTTCCATGTTCTTTCTCCCCTCTCTTTGGTATGGGGCTACACACTAAATTTGAGCAGTATTTGTAAGTCATTTCAGTCCTTTGGGAAAGTTCGTTTTTCATGGAAAATGTACTCTTCACTGAAGAACTGCATCAACTTCTATTTGACCTTAGTTTGAGCATGAAAGGAAGAAAAATCAAAGTTTTCAAGCTATGTCTTCCACCTGTGATTGTGTCCTGCCAGTGCTTTGGAAGAACAGGACTGTGTGAGCTGAAAACCACGGTTTTGCTCAGACCAGCAGTGAAGGTACTGAGCCATAGTCCTCAGGATTAGGCCAGTTACAAGACTATGACAAACTAGCAACTTCAGTGAATCTGTGTCTGTCTGCAGCGCAGTCTTGAATCGTTTCTGTGAGTGGAATCAATATATTGTGGAAGAAGTGAGATAAGAAAATAGATGAGAAGGAATTTGTGCAAGTAAAAGGTTTTTCTGTCTCTCCCCGGACATCATCAGGTTGAAGAATATGCTTTTTCTCATCTTGATTTGCTTTCATTATTTTGATTAAACAAAGGAAATCACTTATTTCATACTCTGTAAACTTTAGCTGATTCTGTTTGCCCCCATTGTCCACCTACACAGAAAAAATGTTCCTAAAGTATAAATGAAGCTTTTGTATGTGGCTAACAAGACTGATGAATGGAGGTGCACATAACTGGCAGGTAATAGAGACCAAGGTGTTTAAGTGAGAAAGGCAAGCCTTCTCAAGAAAGAACGGAGAGTGATGCAGATAATCCACACCCTCTTTTGCCCTTGTATTCTCTGTAGTTTCTTCTCCTTCTGGCCCAAGTAGCAGAAACCAGATGTCTTGATGCTGTCATTGCTTGTCCCTGAGCACGGGTGAAACCTCTGCAGTGTTGCTTCTGTAGTACGATGCTCTCTGCCTCTCCTCAAGGACAGGCAGCATGAACCCCAGGCTCGAACCACCTAAACGTTGAACTTGAGTTAAGGTGATTAATTACCTATCTATGAGTAAGGTTAGGCACAGAATGCCAGCATCATTCTTATCTGGACATACACAAACTGGTGGAGAGCCACAAGCTCACAGCGGGATGCCCTGTGTCCATTTTGCCTTTGGTTTCCATAAGGTAGTTGTCTGTACAGGGCAACACTGGGGCAGCTCTGGAGGGTGAGCTTTCCACATTCAAAAAGTGGGCAGGCAGCTTGCAGAGGAACAAACCACAAGAAGAACAATCCTTTGCCACACGTTATTCTTCCTCCTTAGTTAGAATGCAGGAGAGCTGTTTTCTCCTGTCCAAAATGAAAATTAAATGCTATATAGATACATATCAAGTGGTGAATCTGTCCTCAATAGGTGTACAACAACTCAGAACAACCTGTGTTGCAGTGCTAAAGGCTAGTGGGAGGCAATACCAACCTGGTCTCCTGAGTCAGAGCCCAAGCACTGCCCTGTTTGGATGTAAAAGGTTGAGATAAGGCCTGGGTATCTGTTAGCATCACCAGCATTTCTTCCCTTTTTCGAAAGGACAGCCTAGAAGTAGCTTTACCCAACAGAGAGGCAGGTTCCAGTCCCAGCAGCAGTTCCAGTCCCAGTCCCACAACACTGAGATACTGGCATTGCTATGGACATTTTTCCTGTTTCTCTGTCCTGCAGTAAGTCAGGTTGTTCTCCAGATCTTTCCCTGGGAGAACTTCTCTCTCCTTATGGTTCCAAGATGGAAATAACAGACTAGAGGATAGACTGTTGTTGCTGTAGTGACTCTACTTGCATTTGCAATGTGAAGTGAACGGGTTTTCAGAAGAATGCTGCCCAGTGTCTGACTGACACTGCTGATCCACCCTATCAAGTAGCAGTGGATGAAAACACCTCTTACCTCTGTGTGAGTTGCCAGTGCCTGGGCTGGGGAAAGCACCTAGGCTAGCTGCAGGGAAAAATGACTCTGTACACGTAATATCTCTCTTTCAGTTGTACCTTCAAGTAACGACCCCATGGGACAAAATAATGTTATCATCTGTTACAGTTATTGTCTGTTATTTTAATATTAATTCACAAGATGATTTTTAAAAAATTTTAATAAGGTGTTATTTCTGTTTGTAATGTACATACAGGGCTTCTATTCCAAACATTTTGTTCCAAAATACCAGAAAACAGCCTACAGTATCCTTGTCATAAGAGAGACAGTTAACAAGTAAGAAAGGAAGTGAACAGCCTATGAGTTTTGAATCTAACAGAGTATCAAACTAATTATGTGCAGGAGTGACAAGGCAGTGGTGGAGCACAGGAATAACAACTGAACCCTGAGCGTATATGAAAGCATGCTTGTGGGACTGCAGTTGCTCATTCCATAGCAATTTAGCGGATGTGCTGAACTTAGGATCCTGGGAAAGATGAGAAATCCTTTTTGACATGTTAGATGGCTGTCTCGGGCTTTAGGGTGAAAAGTTACATTTGTAAGATTAGAGGCACTGAAGTGAATTATGATGACTCTTTTAAAGGTCTCTGTCACAACTCCATTGATCTTTGTAGCTTTAATCACTGACTTTAATAAACTGGCCCGTAAGAAGAGTTTTCTTTTGTCCTCAAATACACCTTCTCTTCAGATCTGTTTATTAATTGCAATAAACAGCAATAAATAAAATCAAAATGAACTTAAAAATAAAGGAGTTAATAGTTTTCTTTAACTTGTGGAATCAAGCTTGTGATTGTACAAAAAATGTTGATAGTCCCTGGTTCTTCATGGACAAGTCTGTGAATTCCAAATGTTACTGCAATGAGTATTTGTTAGAAAATTTTGATTGTCTATCCTCATCATTAATTTTTTTCTGCTGATTGTCCAGCAAGCCAGAATTAGATTGTCTCTCTTGTTTGTGATGTAAAAACAGCATTTGAGAGTTTGCTCTCACTGCGAGTAAACATGTTTACAGAAAATTATGCTAACAGCACAGAAATGCCCTGGTGGAAATTCAGAGTCCATTCTTTGTTAACTATAGGAGGATGTAGTGAAGATGTGCAGGGGGAAAATTAGAAGGACCAAAGCCCAAGCAGAACTCAGCTGACCACTGCGGTTAAAGATAATAAGAAGAGGTTCTTTCAGTATATCAATATAAAAAGGAAGACTAGGGAAAATGTAGGCCCACTGATGGGCACCCTAGTGGTGGAAGACACAGAGAAGGCGGAGTTACTGAATGTCTTCTTTTCTTCGGTCTTCACTGCTAAAGCTGTCTCTCATGAATCCCAG
>VYXH01002833.1:0-50430 GCA_013397275.1 Burhinus bistriatus | reverse complement strand
ATCCCGGAAAATTAAAACCTTCCAAAAAAAAAAAAAAAAAAAAAAAAAAAAAGCTGATCTTCTATTTCTTAAATACTATTGCAGAGATTTTCATCCACATACCAGTCCAATCCTGTGAAGTCTGTACTAGACTCCTTAACTTTCCTTTAGCAGATCAGAAATATTCCACTGAAGATTAGTTGTGGCTCTGCATCTTCCTCAGTCTGGCATCGTCATTCTGGTTCTTTTCCAGCTGAAATCTGGCAACAGCTTTTTTCATTGGCAAGGACTGGATTCTTCCCCTCTCCCACTGGGATCCATTTCATCCTCAAGTCCAGATTAAAGTCCTCAAGTTTCAGTCTCAGGGACTCACTGAACGTGATCCCATCTACAACAATAAGCTTTGAAAGCACAATCAGACCAAATTCAAATATAGAAGCCATGGATGTTGCATTGCCTATAGATCATCAGTTGTTCAGCACTTTCTATTTAATGTTAAGGCTTTTTTTATCACTCCCAAATTGAGACCAGTGCCAAATAGGACTGGAATAGAAATACTAAGTGATGTTTTCATTACAGCTGGGATCAATTATTATGGCTCATTATTTTCAGATATTTAAGCTTGTATTATTATAAAATGCTAGCTCATGTGAATGCTCCCGCTGCAGTGATTCCTACAGAATATTGATTATATGATACTCTATTCCATTATTTTTCATCATTATTTTGACTTAGAGTTCTTTAACTAATTTGTACGTTCCCTAAACATCAGTCCTTTATGACTGACTTTTGCCTTATCCTCCTGCAGCTAGCTCATGCTTGCTCTTCAGACACATCAAAATCAATAGAAGTTCTGCACAGGGAGTTCATGCCACAAAGACTTTGAAAATCCTCAGTTTTTCCAGTCAAACTTCTCAGAAAGAGGAGACTCTATCAGTGGTAGGTGCTAGGGCTGGCCCCATAGCTGCAATTTAATCTTCTAATTAATTTGTGCTGCATTTATCACTGTAATACATGAACACCTTGCATGCTCCCTCTGTAGATTTTTAAAGACGTATTTTACTGTGAATTGAGTCGGAGCAAATACACTTGGCTTAGCTGTTAATTGCTGACAGACAAGACAAAAAAGTAGATGAGGCAGATATAATGGGGGCACAATGTAATGTTATATGGCTAACGATTTTAGGGACTGTCCCTAATAAATGTGTGCTCTACAAGCCCATCTCATGGAAGTACTATTGTGAAGAATGTTTCCCTTTTCCTGCCAAAGGACAGCTAGGGATGTGATCAAAGAGGACCCGAATCATTTATTAACATGGTGTCACAAGCCAAATGTTTCCATTTTTCCAGCAAAATAAAAAGAGCTGTCATTACAAGGGTGAAAACTGCTGGTTAAAGCAAAAATTAGAGGACAAGAGCTCCGGCTTCTCTTTCTGCTGCCAATACAGCAGGCACTTATGACTTCAGACTTACCATTTACAGTCTGATTTGCAGAGGCTGCACTAACTTTAGTTGGAGCAGGTGTGCTCAACACCTTTGAAAACAAGCTTCCTAATCGTTTTGTGCCTTAGTTTCCCCATTGTAAAATGAGGAAGAAAAAACCAAGATCTAACTCACTGCTTGTAAAGTGCGCTGAAATGTTCATTTAAGAATGAAAGGCACAGTGACTGCTCTGGCAAAGTTGCCCTTGCTGAGCTGGGCTCCGCATAACAGATGTAATATTTCAGGGAATGATATAATGCCATACCCCTCCCCTCACTGATCTTGCCCTTGCACTTGAATTTTTCCAGTCTCTAGCTTCTTCAAGCCTCTGAACTGAGAGGTCCTCGATGTACTCTGTTGCAAATAACAGGATCACGTGAAGCAGGCTTTAAAACAACAAATCAGCCTGCAATTGCTGCTCATTTCATAAAACTGTTAAACATTTCAGGCTGCAAATTTTTTTGTTTTTTCACAAGCTTAGTGCTTAGAGCTTTCAGGTTCCTAATTTGCAGGGAGCAGCTAGTACTGCTATCCCAAAGGACTAGTGTAATATTAAGCTGATAAAATTGCTTTAGGTTTATTCATATATAAGGAGATAGATCATTCATATACATTCATCCCTATGCAATGGCTGGAAGAAAAACGGACCCATCATTTCTGAAACAGTATTTGTTAGCAGAATATTCATTAGCATACACTTAACTTATTTCACTTAGGATCTGTATTCAATTTTACATTGTAAATAAGAGAAAAATATAGCTGTGTAGCAGGATTTTCACTGTAACTTTTTGTGGGGATTCTTTGATGTAAACCACTCGACTTTGCAGGGTTGTATTTACATTATGTGCTGATGCTGTACAAAGTGTTTAACTGATTCAAGCTTTGCAGCAGAAGCATGTTTTATATAGCATGGCATCTTCCAATTAGTTACCTTTCTCAATGGTCTGGTGATGACATCTTCCCTGACAGGAGAAAAGGAGGGAAACCATCATGCCACCATCAAATCTGAGACCTGGTGCAGTCGCACCTGGGTACCTGCTGTCTGTCTGCAGGTTTTTTCCTAGCAGCCATGCAAGCCCCTGCCATTTTGCCACAAGTGGGCAGTAATTAACTGCTAATTCAAGTCAAAAGACACTTGGCTCTCTCACTCCTGGCTGAGCTTCATAATCCTCAGCCTGCCCTTTCTTTGGCAGGGTGCATGTTTGGGAAGATGCATGATTCTGTTTGAGTCTCTGTGCAGATGAACACCCAAAGCAACACCTGCTTTTCAGAGCCACTGCAATCCCTTGTTCAAGCCCTATGTTCTCCTGCTCCCAACCATTTAAATAAAAAACTTGAGAAATGAGTTGATATAACTGGGTCTAGATCATAGAATGGTTAGAGTTGGAAGGGACCTTAGAGACCATCTAGTTCCAACCTCTGACCACAGGCAGGGACACCTTCCACTAGACCAGGTTGCTCAAAGCCCCATCCAACTTGGCCTTGAACTCTTCCAGGGATGGGGCATCCACAACTTCTCTAGGCAACCTGTTCCTGTGTCTCACCACCCTCACAGTAAAGAATTTATTCCTAATATCTATCTACATCTACCCTCTTTCAATTTAGAACTGTTACCCCCTGTCCTATCACTACAGTCTGATAAAGAGTCCCTTCCCATCTTTCCTGTAGGCCCCCTTTAGGTACTAGAAGGCTGCTATAAGGTGTCCCTGGAACCTTCTCTTCTCCAAGCTGAACAACCCCAACTCTCTCAGCCTGTCCTCACAGGAGAGGTGCTCCAGCTCTCTGATCATCTTTGTGACCCTTCTCTGGACTTGCTCTAATAGGTCCAAACCCTTCTTATGTTGGGCACCCCAGAGCTGGATACAGTACTCCAGGTGGAGTCTCACGAGAGAGGAGTAGAGGGGGAGAATCACCTCCTTCGACCTGCTGGCTACGCTTGTTTTGATGCAGACCAGGATGCAGTGGTATAAATGAGTAATTATATTTAGAAAATTCCAGTAGTTGCAATATTGAAATTGCTGTCTTTCTTAGAAGGAAAAAAACCAAACACACCAACAAAAATAAGTTAAGCAAACCAGTTATTCTTTGGTATGATTGGCAAGGCTTTCAGGGTCAATGCTGCATGGTATTAGTACCTCTTGTTTATTGCTCTTCTTACCTTAAACAATGAAATATCTGCTTCTAGTAAGTGGGACAAAATTTGAAAATAATGTCTTTTTAAGGTCAGATCCTTGCCCCTTTCTTTTGTGGGAATACTATCACCATGAACTTTCGGAAAACTGAGAATTATTTTACCTCACTTCAGGCTCTTTTTAAACTAGGAGGTAACTTATGACTATATCACAAGACAGGTAATACTTTATAACAAAAAGCCGTATGTAAACATGACATGCTTCCCTTGACACATGCCAGCCAGGTGGATTAAATGTTAAGAGAAGTTTGTCTTATTTTAGATGAGTGAGTCTTGAAATGTGCTGACAGCAGGCATTGAAATTTGGCTTTAGGCAATAGCTTCCAGACTCCAGGCAGGAGGAGAGAAGAGCTGGAGTACGAGAGATCTGAACCTGGAAGACAACTGAGCTATGGGTGGCTCCGGAACAGTTTCTTGGAAGATGGAATATGAATAGTCCCACTACGGGAGAAGTGACAGCTCTTATGGCACTGGGAGACTTCAGTTTACAAGTGAGAAGGAAGGTGTAGGCCAGCAACAAGTTCCTCTCTCCTGGGCGAGAAGTGTCTACTTAGTCTCTGTGGGAACAATAACTTTTTTCCTCATCCTGCTAGGACATTTTTCTCGCTGTTTTGCTTATAAAGGTGCCGGTTCTCAAAACAGCCACCTGAAGCAGCCTGTGGACATCCTGCAGCCACACAAACAGGACACCTGAGGTGGGATGTTTCTTACGTGCTGAGGATGCCCGGGTCCCCTCTCTGCCCAGGTGGGGTTCAGCATAGTTGGACCCTGCGGTCCACAGGAGGGTGCTCCATCAGCTGGCTGGTTTGCAGAGGCATCAAAGCCCTGCTCCTCTTGGCAAAGTCCAGTGTGAGCAAAAATATGCTCAGCACGTCAAGAAATCAAGGCAATGTTGCTCTGTAGTCCTTCCTTACTGCAGCTTCACATCTCATTTGCTTTTCTGACCACTGCTGCTCACTGAGCAGCTGTCTTCAGTGATCTGTCCATGATGATGCAGCTAGAGTGCGACTTTAATTTTTCTTGCAAATAGGCAGCAACAGATGGCATAAAGCAGGTAAGATAATTATCTGCCATTAAGGGAAACTAGGCACAAAACTAGCAAAGGTGCCTTTTTTTTTGTTATTATTTGAAAGAAAGACAGTTTGGTGAATTTTAATATGAAGCAAAACAAGAAGTAAACAAATAGACAACCAGGTAAGGAAAAATTAGCATTAAGGAAACACTGGGAAGAAACAAAAAGCTTTAGATGAAAACTGTGTGCTTTCAAGCAAGAGCAAAGATTGCATAAAAGGAAAAAGAAAGGAAAAGAGAAAACGGTTAAATGTATGTAGGCAGTCCATGCGCAATTTCAGGTGGCTACTCAGGAAAATGAACAAGTCAAGTAATGGAAAGGAGAAATGAAATTGCAAAGGATCACAGGATTTCAAATTTTGTGAACAATTTGTATGGGGGAGGTGTGTAGACCATACAATGTAGTAGCTTGAATTGGCAGACAGCTTATAACAGTGGTTCTGAGTGAATGGCCCTTCATCTCCTGTGGCAAATTGAAGATAATGCCAGTATTTCATAGTCATTTCACTTTTATTATTACCAAAAGTTTAGGCCAGTATTCTATTACCTTGAATGTCTTTATGGTGCCAAGTTGAGCTGGACAAGAAATGAATTTGATGATTAATTTGCTGACTTTGAAAAAGAGGGTGAAAGGAGAAGGCAAGGTTTTTAGCATTATTAGGAATTTAAGAAAATGAAAGAACCAAAACCATTCAAATAATTCATTTGGAATTGGAGAGAAAATATTTCATTTTAGTTTGGATCATTTTTGATCTTTCTAAACTCCTTTTCAAAAGTTGTAAGCCAATACAAAGAGTAAAAATGCTATTTCAAAAGAGCTCACTATTTTACATTCGAAAATGTCAAAAAGTTATGGCAATTTTTGAAGCAAAACATTTCTACCAATGTGCAGGTTTTTTCTTGTTTCAGAAAATCTTGCCTCTCTGAGTTGTCCTAACCAACAGTTTCTCCTGATTTAGATCGCATTCTTGGTTCGAAACATGTTTGGTTATTTGTACATTCACTGAAAAAAGGTTACCCAGGTTTAGTATCAAAAGCCCAAGCTGTAACTAGCCCCTGAAGCCTAAATTTTCACAACAATGCCTAGAATATGAGTCTGTCAATACACAAATCTGTGGCACACCAATATTGAAAAGAACTGAAGGAGAGAATTGAATAAATCAAAATAAACCAGCACTTACTATGCTGACTGTGTTAGTTTCACATTCAGTTCTCCAGCTTCCCCTTATAACCCAAATAAATCTGCTGCCTAAATTCCTGTTTGCCACATTCCGTGCAACACAAAAAAACATTTTTGCTTCATAATTCTGCTTCTTGCGAGGCATGGGATGTTGTGGCACAACAGCTGTTGTCTGCTACCCTGCGTCCTAGGTTTGAAGCAACATCCTTATTCTCTGTCCTGCCCTTCTTCCCCCACTCCCTTATGAAGGTATTTTCCTGGGAAGTACTGCTTGCTACTCACTGACAATGTACAATTTTTACTCTGCAAATGGACACCAGCTCCTGTGATTTGACAGCTGACTATTGCAGACATTCAGGAACATGAGGAGAAAGTGGTATAGGCTATAATAAGATCATGTAAAATTCTATGCAGCAGATCAAACAGAACAATTTTAAAATTCATATATTTAACTAGCAGCCAAATGCAACTCTTTCTAGGGAGGTGATATGTGCTCTTGGCTTTTGCTTTGCTTCTGAAAACTGTCAGTCACATTCTGCATCAACCTGGGTTTATACTTTATCAGGCAGACCAGTCAGCACTGAATGTCATTAATGTCATCCTGGGGTAATGAAAGTGTAGATAACCATCCCAGAGACTGGTTGGGAAAAAGCTACTGATGCAAGTAGCTGAAGGCTCTATTGACTGCATAATTCATGTTTCTCATAGAGGAGGGTATGATCTATAAATTGTTTTAGGCTTTCTCACTGATGAAACAGCAAGAATTTTGTTGCTGATGGGCACAGGAAGCAGTAATAAATCGCCATGTGTGCATATACAGGAACAAAAAATGGTTTGCATTTTATCAGCAAAGCAAAGGATTCAAAATGTAGCCTTGAATGTTTTGCAAGTTACAGCAGTGTGAATGGAGAAAAAATGTGTCTTCTATATAACAATGATAACATGAATGATAACACAAAAGATCATTCACCCTTTCTGTATTAACTCCCTGATAGATACTGCATCCGTGGAGGCCATTTCCTGATGACAGATTGCAATGCTGTGAAATAATTTCTAATGAAGCAAAACTGATCAACTTACCTGAATGTTCATGGTGACTGGACACCTTTTGGACCTTGAGGTATAAGCCAATTATACTATTTCTAGTGGTAGATCTCCCATTCACTGCTACATGTCAACACAGTTAATACGTCACTTTATAGGTGGGGCATCTTAGCAATCTTCAGGTGTGGTAGCCAAACTCCTTGGTCTGGAGGGGTGCCTCACAATAAAATTGCTTCCAACCTTTGGGTGAAAAGACATAAGAAAAGACAATGAAAAAACAGGAAAAAATCCTTTCCTTTTGGACCAGGTTTTAAACAGTGTAAAATCAAAGGTAAACATTTAGGTAAACTTCAGAATGAAATGTCATTTTGAGAAAAATGGTTTAAAATATTAGTCTTCCCCCTCCCTCATCCCAGTCAAAATGGTGTGATCAGGATGACCAATATACTCCTTGACTGCTGATAGGTGTGACAACGATGAATTGTTGCTCTTTGAACCACGTACTTTCCTGAAAAGCAATCCAGGAGGAGTTGCTGCTGTGTAGTTGAAGGAGGTCAGTATGTGTATAAATTATCCGTCAAGAAGAGCTTGGTAAAGATTCAGCCTCCATTGTCAGTCTTCCTTAAACTGATCACTGACATATTTATATATTTATATACAGTATGTTATATATATTTACATGTATAGTATATTTATAATTTCAGAGCTGGGGGTGACCTATGATGCTTTCTCCAGTAAGCTGTGGTTCAAAGAACAGGACTGTGCAAGACAGGTGGTGGGCCCAAGGAAGCAGAGAATTTCTTGAGGGAATTTTTTGTGAGAAAGGACTCTACTGTATTTCGGGACAAGACTTGCCACAATAAGCTTGAGGTTGCTAAAAAATGTGCTCACTGTCACAGACCTAATAAAAAAGTTGTTGGAAAGGTGGCTCATGCGCCTTAGCCAAAGCCAGATCAATAATTCACAAGTTTGAAACTGTCAGAAAAGCTGGCAGGTACATCACCCAGCGTGTACAAGTGAGCAAGAAGGGAAGGACATGAGTATATAGTGTGGATGGTGATTGCTGGAGACTGTCTTCACAGGAAAAAGAACCTGCCCCAGATTGTCTGGCCAGAATGGGACATGAGGTGGAATCATTTTCAGCACACCTCTTTGTGAACCAGGGTCGGGCAGAAGGTGAAACCCAGACAAGGGAGCACAGAGTTGGTAAGAGATTAGATGCCAAGCCTTTGAGAATTAATGACCTTGTTTGAAGGTATTCAGGATACACACTGTCTCTGTGGGAACAGCCAAGGGGAAGGGCTGTGGTATCTGGGCTAACCCAGGGTCAGACCAGGTAAGAACCACACTGGCTGTTCAGGAGTCTCCACCTGGTTCTCCATCCTTTCTGTGTGTTGTCTGGCCTGTGGGTTAGCAGCTGGGAAGTGTGGCATGAAATCCATGCTTTGTACCGTCTCCCAGGGCCATGTTCTCTGGTGGGAGAGCGATCAAGCACAGAATTAAGGGTATTTGCGCTTTCTCTTTATTCACTGAGACAGGATGGTTGGTATTGATCTTGGTTGAGCCAGCCAAGAGTGGTCATCATTGCCTTCTCTTTACTCTCACTTTCTAAGTGGATCCTCAGCAACAGCTCCCCTGCTCCTGTTTCCAGGATGTACAGATACAATGACTGTACAGGTTTCCCATGACACTCTATGTGTAAGATCTCAGAATATGCCCAGTGAAGACACCCTGTTTACCCAAGCACCTGTGGTGGCTGCTCCTTCCTCAGAAAGCGAGCTAGGTATTATGGCTGAGAGACCGACTTGGAGCCTAGGCATCACTGGGATAGCCCTTGCATGAAACCTTGAGTGAGTTTTTTATCACTGTAATACAGCTCTGATTTCCATAAGACTTCCTTTCCGGTCCTGGAAAGGTATGATATGCCCCATATCACCTAGTTTGTTGTCTCTTGCTTATGTTACGTGATCACTCAGAATTTGTTAACTTGAAGTACGACCAAAAAGGGGGCAGTTCTGCCCACCATATGCAGCATAATGGATACTGTATCTAGCTGCCTGGGTAATTGTCTGTAAGGCTGTTTATAGCGTGAATTATAACTGTCTATATGGGGTGCCCATTTAAAAACTTCATTCCATGTTTCAAGACTCCACCCTTTTTTGTGTGTTGTACAAGACAGAGTCAGAAAGAGTGGGAAGCCTGGTGCAGCTTTATCTAGCTCCCCATTAACACATGTACTCATATAGCAGCAGACTGGGTGACTGGCTGCTTATCATCTTTGACCTAGCTGTCCTGCATGACCTAATGACATGATTGATGTTTTTGTTTTATTTACTGAGACGAAAATTATCAGACTGAACTTTAAACAGAGCTGGGTGGAGAACATCTGAAGTTGGCCAAAGCAGTTTTGACAGGATTCCAAAGAAAAGAAAAACTCCTTCAAATCTTTCTTCACATCTGCTACACTAATTATTTAGCATCAAATTCTGGTGCCAAAGGCGAAGTCTGAAGGCACAGACAGGGCTACTGTAGGCAGAGTGTGGGAGATGGGACTCCAGCACAATCCCTGAGTTGGGAAGTGATTCACTGATGCAGCATTTTATTGGTCTAGTTTTACCACCAAATGAGGGCACATTTAGATATCTTATCCATTCAATTATTTACTCTTTTATTAATTATGTAAAAAAAAAAAAAAGTTTAGAATGCTTGTAAAGTACTGTGTAAGGCAGAGAAGCACAAGAGAGAAAAAACTAAAATCCGTCCTGTAATTACATGGTTTACCTAAGTTTAGGAATACAACTCTAACAATTAAACACAATGATCTGGAGGCAGTATCCAGCTCAGAATCGCTCTAAATCTCTGCAAATAAAAAGATTTGAGAGTATTTCCAGGAGGCAATCTCTGTGTCTTATAACCTTCCCCTAAATATCTCCCAATAAACATGGTGAGAAGCAGGATATCAGCCCAAACTGACCTCTCTGGCCCAGGCTGACAGCTTAGAGGGGCTCCATGAGACCTGACTGGTTTTACAGTGCTAAATTCAAAATTATCCTCACTCCAAGCAAACATACAGTAAATGACTTAACATTAATGTACCATACCAACCAGTATGCCTGCTAGATAATGACACAGGCAGTGCCTCTCATATATTCTTTCAAATAAAATGCAATGTGTATCAGAAAGGTATTTGAGAATCTGTTCTGCATATTTACTGGCAAGATAATCTTTCTGTTCCATCCAAGTGTTTCATAGTTCTGGAGCATATACTCTTCTTTCCCCTGTCCTCCTTCCTTCCTCCAATAAAGCTGACTTTATAAGGAACCATTTTTCAATATTGTAATACTTACTTTCTTAAAGGAGTCTTAAAAAATTGACTGCCTGGCTTCTCATTTTGTATTTCAGCCTGACACATGTACAGTTTTTACTTTATATCCTTTATAGGATTTTGCATATACTATTGAGAAAAAAAAAAGACATTTATAATTCAGGACAAATGAAGTTTTTAGTGAGGACAAAAAGATGGTTACTACCATCAGAAGCTTGTAACTCTCAGTTATAGCATCAAGAAGAAGCCAACATTTACACCTGCCTCTGCCTAGGATGTATGTTGTGCTGGGTACTATGCGTTGTGTGAGGGTGCCCCTGCCTTATGGTAGATAACTCTCCGAGTTGGTTCAAGATGGCTGTTGCTGAAAACACAGGCATTCAAGAAGCCGAGTAGATGGTTATGTTTGACTTCTAGAATTTTTGTATTTCTAACACAGACAGCTGTTTTAAGCCTGCTGTTTAGTGGCTTCAGACTATCACAGCTGCAGCTATGACAGTCACACCTTGCTCTGTTTCCTCATGAAAGACGATGACCACACCGCTGATTATGTCACGCTATATTGTTCAATTAACTCTGAGCAAGCTGTTGCAGGTACCATAAATCAGTTGACTGCAACAGCATGACAATTCATTCTGGTTAATTTCTCCTGCTTCTTAGCAACTTGCTTGGCAAAGAAAATTAGCTCACATGGTGCTCTGCTCTTCAGCTGAGCAAGCTGGTTTAGAGTTAGCGTGGATATCAGTCTCCACAGTGTGCTGCAGAAAAGCCTGTGGGCAGAGCCCCCACCGCCTGCCAAAGGAGCACCTCCCTGCAGCAGAGGTGGCCAGCCACATACTGAGACATACTAGCAGGAGTGCGCCCAGCAGGGCGAGGGAGATGAGCCTGCATCTGAGGTGCTGCATCTGGTTTTGGGTCCCCAATACAAGGAAGACACGGGCAAACTGGAGGGAGGTCAGCAGAGGGCCTCAAAAATGGTGTGGTCTGGAGCACTTACCCTGTGAGAAGAGGATGGGGAAGATTGGTTCGATTACCCTGGAGAAGGGAAGGATTTGGGCGGGGGGTGGGCTAACAGCAGCCCCCAGTCTCTACCAGGAGGTTATGAAGGACATGGCGCCAGGCTATTTACAGTGGTACATGGCAGAAGAACCAAAGGTAATGTGTGTAAGTTGATACAGGAGAAGTTCAGACAGATGTAAGGAAAAGCTTTTTCATTGTGAGGCCAGTCAAAAATTGGAACAGGCTGCCAAGGGTGCCATCTCTACCCTTGGAGGGTTTCACAACCTGACTGAGCACCCAGCTCTGATGCCAGAGCTGACCCTGCTTTGAGGAAGGTGGTGGACTAGAGACCTCCTGAGGTCCTTTCCCAGCCTGCACAGTCCTATGATGTGCTTGCTCTAAGACAGATGACGGACTCATGAATGGAGTCCAGTTCCAGATTGCATAACTGGATCAACTGCACTGGGCCCGACTAACAGGGTAAGAGGTCTACGGATTTGTCAGCACGTCAAGTAAATCTGTGGCTAGTGAAGGATAGGTTTAACTGAGCCCAACTAACTACAACTTCAGACTTCTCTTTAAATTTATTAAAAATTAAAATTGTTAAAATTAGGTATTTCAAACTATTCTGATCTCCCTTTCCTTATTGCCTTACCTAAAATTAAAATAATTTAGCTTTTAGGTGGGAAGTAGTATCTGCCAGAAGACTGAATGATAATCCAGGAGACCCATTTTTTTGCTGAGGTCTTCTGTGTCCTGTTGACGAAAATGGATACAAATGAACAGCATTATGTAATTATTCAACTGAAAAATATCCTCTGGTTCTTTCTGTACCTAAGCTAATACTGATCAGTGGAGAGGAGAAAGTTACTACCTTACTATTGGGAATTCGTGTGGAAACCAGTGTAAGAATAGCAATCTAAAACTTTTCTTTTAGGAGCTCTATGTGATTTCAGCAGTGAAATATGTTTCAAGTATCTGATGCCTTTTTTTTCTGTCAAGATCAGAATAGAAATCACATAGACACTTGCAAGCTAAATACAAAATAAAAAAGCCAAAAAGACCCCGAACTCATGTCTGCCTTTACACACTATATATATCTTGTATACCTTTGTATTTTGTACGTGTTTTTGTAACCGTTTTGTAACTATGACTAGCTACAACTACAACTATGGCTATAGCTATGCCTATTTCTATTACTACTGCTATTGCTATTGCTATGGCTGTTACTATTGCTACTACTATTGCGATTGTGATTACTGGACATGATTTCTGAGTCAGTAAATAAGGACTTCAGAAGATCACAACAGCTCCTTCAGGTGTTCGGCAAGCTAAATGCTAACTTCATTATAGACTCACTGTCTTTTATCTCTACAAAAAACCTGTGCAAGCCAATCAGTTGTCATCTGAAAGTGAGTAACATTCTTATATTGCTTTAACAATAAACCATTCTTTAGCAAAATATGGAAATACAAAGATGCAGCAGTTGATGACAATGTTAGAGTAGGCACTCTCTGCGGGCAGATACTCCCTGTGCAAAGTGGGGTGTCTGCTGAAATTGTTACCTCCCTTTTCCTCTTCCTCCCACTCTCTCTGCTCGCTGCCTCTCTTCTGCTGGAGGGCACTGCTCTGGGAGCACAGGGTGTGATCACAGTCTGGTCACCTCCCAGAAGAATCTGCAGCATTAGTTTCAAAAGTCCACGGAGGGGGTTAGCACCAGCGCATCGACTTTATCGGTGTGGGATTAAGATGTGCTCAGCTTCCTGCTCACAGAGCTGTGGACCTGGTGAACTCCCACTGGTGGCAATGAGCAATACAGGAGCAGTGATATTTTCAAATGACGCTGAAGAATGTATGGGAGACATTGGTGCAGGAAGGCAAGCGCCTAGTGCCTTTTGAATTCTGCACCAGGCATATGTTGATATAATAACATACAAAGCAGAACACAGTGAACCTGTTGTTCAAGCTGATCAGTTACTCATTTACTTTGCTTTATTCTGAGTGATCAGTTTGTGGGTGAAATTTGATTAGTGGACTAGATAGTCTTTTCTCCATGATATTCAACACCATTACTATTTTTTTGTGTGCTGAATGTTCATGAAACTACAGTACAATGGCTGCTGTGTAGAGGTTGATGAAAAAAATATGTATTTATTACAAAAAATACTTGGAGCTGGAACAACTCCATCCTGGCCCACACAATGAATGAAGTCATGGGCTTCTGAGTGACATATAACATCAATGTTGCCCATTCATCATTTTAAGTATAGACAGTCACACTTAATTGGCTTTGGCACTAAGAGAAAACTCCGCAATATAAACCAAAATCAGTCTATATCAGCAAGAAGGCACCGATAATAAAACCCAGGGTGGGATCCATCTTTTCACATGATACACCAGATATACTGATTTCCTCATTTTTCCACAGTGCAGACCATCATCTTCCAGCTGCTTGCCAGTTTATTTTTACCCCTTTGTCACATTTCCTGTACACAAGCTTTCTCATTTGGAGATATGTTGAAATTAAATTGTTTCATTCTGTTACGACTTATTTGCAGCTTGAGATTTCTTTTTCTGTGACCAGGTTAGATAAATACTTCTTTCTTTCTCTGTAACCCTTTGATATCTCTTTGATGATGACTAATAACTAGGCAGGTTGTATATCTGACTCCCAAATGCTCTCTAAATAATCTTTAGAGAGAAAATGACGGTGCTTAAACATCAGAAATGAAAGGGATACCAATACATGCAAAAGTAATCCACATAAACTTCTGTAGATTGGATATGCATATCAAGGTGTTTCCTCCTTATATTCTGTCCCAGCATATGGACTCTGCTGAAGCAAGCAAACACTTCAGCAGTATAACACACGGTATGCTACAGAGCAGAGCAGGCGCACACTGCTACACAGATGAGTGGCAGCGTAAAATCCCCAAATAGATAGAGAGCTAGACTGATTTGACAGAATCACATATTAACCCAGACTAACAAGGGTCCCTTGGCCACTCTTGAGATCCATAGCATTTCTGTAGTTTAGGAGGTTGCTGGCTTGATGTAAATTAGCAACACAGCAGTTTTGCATTAACTGTTATTCCTTCCATACAGTTTCTGTCTTGGCTCAAGATCTTACACACAAAAAAATCTTTGGAGGTGGACAAGGTCCTTTTCATTTAGCGTCAACTGTAGATCTCTTAGGAATTGCTAAATATGCAGATTCAGCAATTGTCTTCCTTTCTTCTTCACTGGATAGCAAGATACTACTGGAGAAGGCCTGACTTGTGTAAGAATCATACCTATTTCAAACTTAACTTTCACACCTCTATGGTTATCCATGAGATTAAAATAGGGGGTCATAGTGTCAGTGTTAGGGGTGACTGTAAGACGCTCTGCCAGTACAGGTCTCTTGGTTACATGGCCTGTGTAGTTCTGAGAATAACCCTTGCCTGTGAACAGGACTTCTTCCTTTTTAAATATTTGACCCACTGTGCCTTTTCTATCCTTAATATATTTATTTTTACTGGGTGATACAGTGACAACCTTTGTGTCCTTGTCTGTATGCAGTCAAGGGTCTTCTAGTCTATCCCTGATGATATTTTTTAACAACACATATGAGAGAGGACCCTGGCCGCTGTGAACTGAATAGTGTTTGAGTATATTTAACACTGGAGATATCAATCTTCAATGATTTAGTATAAAAACTTGGCAGGAATGGAGGCAGTAAGAATGCAGATAATTGGATTTAAAAGTGGCTTTGACTTTACAGCCATATAATAGGCTTGCTAAAATCTGCTGTTGATAAGCTGATATCCCTTTTGTTGGGAGCTAAAGACATCCTGTTTTCCTGAAACATTAAGGGAATGAAAGGCTAAAATCTCTGAAAGTTCAGTGGCTACATGATTCATGTTTATTATTTCCCCTGGAAGGGATTCTCTGATATTCACTCAGTGGAGACAAAAAAAAAAAAATAAAATAAAAAAAGAGAAAAAAGGTGGAATACCATTTTCATGTCACAGTAACATAATGAATGAGACAAGCCATTCACTCCACAAGGGATGGGCACTCTTGAAGTAGGCAATCCATAAATCTCTTTCATTGTGTTTGTCAGCAGTCATTTTTAAGGGCTTCTTTCTCAATTCACAGGTTGTGGTTATTAGTAACCTCATAGCTGTGCTGCAGATGTCATTGAGGCTTATTCCTTGGAGCCATGTCATCAATCATGGTTTTCATATGGTTTTCACGTACTGGAGCAGAATAATCCATAGCATTTTTTTTTTCCCCTAGTAAGCATGACTTCAATAACTTAAATGGAAAATGTAAGATATAATCATCATGCACAAACCACATTGACTTGGCTGCTTAAACTGATGCAAAGCAATGACATTTTTAGTAATACTGTACAGTTCTCTGGGACTTACCTTATAGGCATGGAAAAGAAAAGCAACCACAGCTCTGAGTTACGCACAGGAATTGCTGCTGATGCAGCTCATGTTGGAATTGCTGTAAACTTATTCCAGATACCAGTTTCCACACAACAGGCTGCAGTGTCACTCCCTCAAGTGTCGCCACATTGTTAAAACATCTCACATGATCAGAGTTGTCCAACAGTATCTGAAGAAACCAGTGCTGAGGGTTTGTGACCTCAGAGTTTTGTTTCATGGCAAGGATGCTTGCAGGACCCTATGAATGTGGGATGCTTGCTAGAGGATGAAAAAGTTGTTGAAAAAGTGTACATTTAATGAGAGCACCCAAGGTATTTCTTATATTTCAGCAGGGAAACCTCTGAAATCTCAACACAGAAAAATTCTTATCTAGTATGCAGTTCTCAAATGTAAGGTGGAAAGTGAGAAGTCTAAAATTTTCTCTAAAATATGACGTAAATGTGGTAAAATATTATATGCCTTCTTACATAATCAGCCTTAACTATGTGTATGCACATTTTCTAATAATGATATTTCCAATCCAGGAGGCTTTATAAGTACATTGCAAACTTGGCTAACAATCAGATTCTTCCCTGGTATGAGTTGCACCTTAGTAGTGAATCTCATAAATTTAATCGATAGGCACATACATCAGAGTGGTGATTTATAACTTGGTTGTTGATCAACGACACCGTACATTTGCTGCCTGTTTACAGAGTAGATGGAGTGTTCTGGATCTGTGCAATTGCACACTGAGCTCACAGCTTTACATTCCCTGCCAACTATTCTTTTTCAGCCTGAGCATATTTCTTCTGTACTTCATTATGGATTTAGCAGCAAAATACAACTCAGACGAGCTCTTCCTGAAATTGCTGCTGCAGCTCTTCACATCCACCTAAACCCTCCCCACAGACTGTCAAAAAACAAAAGCAGAATCTACCCTGATGTGTAAGCTTGAGGCATGAGCTTCTGTTTGGATCTTGACTAGTTTCATCCACTTAGCTTAACTTTTGGTTGTCTCTAGCTCAAATCCGGAGTGGGTCAGCTGACATCACTGGTAGGAAAACAGCCGTGCAGGAGAATGTATTGATATTTGTCTTCTGTTCTTCCAGGCTTTGTGAAGGAAATGGACTCAAACCACTTGGCTTGAAGAATGTAAGATTAAACACAAGCACAAACTGAGACTCAGAAATGGGATGCAAGTCTATCTGCTGTTGGTCACCATTTTTGAGGAAGCAGGTACTGTCAAGTTACCTTCTCTCATCTCCTTTGGCTATTTCTCCAAGTTGGAAACTATCTCCTGCTATGGATAAAATATTTGAAAGAACTGATCTAACAATGTGGTGGAAAGCTATTCAAAGTATACTGTAGGAGTACAGTCAGGATTCTGTACTGGCTAAGTAACATGTTGCAGGCAACAACATGTTATGCTCTGTTCCTATCCACTGGACCATAATGGTGGCAGCTTCCTTTGGTTGCTTGTAGGAGAGCATTGACTTAGAACAAGCTCTGGACATTCAGGCTGCCCTTTGATAATTTTCTGGCTGCTCAAAGTTATTTATCCTTTCTAATGCAGCCAAAACAGTCAAGCTCATTTTCCGCGTCTGAGCTTTTTCTTTGGCAGGTCTGATTTCCTCCTATTATTCTGTGCACCGGGAAAGCATGCAACACATTCCATCCCTGCCTTCCTGTACAGAGGTGCCATCCATTACTGCATCTGTGCTTTCATGTCCCTGCTGGAACTTACCTATTTTCAACACAGCAAAAGTGTTGAAAACATCAGCTCCCAAATGGGACCATGAACATAGGACAAAAAGTTCAAACTGAAATGTAAGCTGTTGGACAAAAAGTTGAATGCCTGGATCGGAATGGTTGTGTTTTCAGCAGTGCTAAGGATGTAGATCTCTCACTGAAATCCAAATCAGGAACTTTTAAGGTGACCATATTTTAATGCTCTTGGAATTTGACAGGTTGAGTGTGCTTAAATATGTGCCGTTGCCTGATGTTTAAGTGTAGCAAAATCCCACAAATTTCTGAATAATATTACCAAATGTGAGAAGCATAAATCTTTCATTTCATTGTCTTGTTCAGTCACTTAAGGCCTATGAAGATGCTTACTCTGTCACTACTTTTTTTGCCACAGGGAAATTCTCATTCATCATCTTAGAATCATCCTCTAAACTGCTTGAGGTTTTATTCTAATGATGCCTTCCTTCACTTGCAGAAACCTTATATAGGCCCAGAAGTGATACAGCAACACAGTGGTGGATAGCAATAGTTTCAAGTTCAATGTGAATTGGCTTATGCTAAAACAAACCAATGTCTCCAGAGATGACTGGATTTACTATCTCTGCTCAGTACATTAGGCTCATCAGATGATTCATGGAATCATAGAACAGAATCATAGAATCATCTAGGTTGGAAGGGACCTTTAAGATCATTGAGTCCAATCATCAACTTAACACTGCCAAAATCACCACTAAACCACATCCCTAAGCACCACATCTACCCACCTTTTAAATACCTCCAGGGATGATGAGCCTGTTCCAATATTTGATAACCCTTTTGATGAAGAAATTTTTTGTAATATCCAGTCTAAACCTCCCCTGGCATAACTTGAGGCCATTTCCTCGGGTCCTATTGCTTGTTACTTGGGAGAAGAGATCGATCTCCACCTCTCTACAACTTTCTTTCAGGTAGATGTAGAGAGCGAGATGGTCTCCCCTCAGCCTCCTTTTCTCCAGGCTAAAAAGCCCCAGTTCTCTCAGGTGATCCTCATAAGACTTGTTCTCTAGATCCTTCACCAGCTTGCCCTTACTTTGTATATTACACTGATAGCATTAGGAAAATATGAAATATCAAATGTCGCACATTAAAGCACCTGTCAAAATGCAAGAGCTTGATGGGATAATTTAAAGATTCTTAGATTGTTTGCTAAAACTTCACTTTTCAGACTTTTGGTTCTTGAAAAACACAGCATTTTTTTTTTTTATTCCACAGAGTAAAATTTTCTTATCTATATAAATTGGTTTCATTGAGAAAAGAAACAGCCTAGTGCCAAGTGACAGAAGTAAAGCTGGCAGAACTTGCCTAGATGCTTCCCAGCTACTCTGCACCAGAGCAGCTTTGTGGCAGCGTGTTGCCGCAAAGCGGTACTTCCACTTCAAGCTGAAAACTTTACTTGGTATACTCTATCAAAACCTGTGCACAGAATCCTTTGAGTAGCTCACTCAAGTTACCAGTGTCTTCTGTGTTTTTCTTAGTTGAGTAGAAGTAGAATTTTTCCTTCTCCTGCTGATGCTCAAAGGCATCTTCTTCCCTTCTCCAAAATTGTACTGTGGAACATGTCACTGTAAAAGGGAAATAATTTAGTTGGCTGAAGAGATAGAAAATTGACAGAGCAAGTAATTGAGGGCCTCTGAAGGTTTAAGGAAAAGAGATTCTTAGTGCAGGGAAAGTTTTTTTTTTTTTTTAGATAGCAATAGACAGTAATAGTGCAGATGCAGGAGGTCCCTGTGTTTTGGAGAAGGGAGGGCTCAAGTGTTGCAGGGAGGTGGAGACTGGTGCATCTTTTGTGGTAATTTAGATTAAGGAGATTTAGAGTGTAGACCCTTCAAAAAAACAGGGGAATTCTCCCCTGCCAACCTGTAGTGTCTATTTCATTTATTGTAGCACCTTGCCTTGCAATGCTTCTGAAAATGTGTTTAGTACAGACCTATTCATGAAGGCACAAGTTTTAAAGAGTAGTTACTGACCTTGGATACCCACTGTTGAATGTGCAGCCTGAGTTTGATTTTCACAGATGCTGATGTGAAAGAACTGGCTAGAAAGCTTTTAAGATTGGACCTACAGATGTATAAAAGCATTGAAAGCAAGTGGTCAAATGTTTAGATTTAGGACCTTGTAAGTATTTATCCTAACTGAAAAGAAGCAAGTGAGCATAGTACATAAAAATATGTAAATCTGGATGCCATATCATACATGTTGAAGATTATTATCATTTGTAGGGTACGTACTGATGTCTTACATCAGAAACATGTTTTTCAAAAGAAAAATGAAGTCTTCAAAGACCTGTAGGAAATTATAACCTCTGCTTTGAATGTTTGATTTCTTTTCCCTTTAGTTTAAATATCTTTCTGTCATATAAATTACAAATCAATATTCAGAACATAAGAGATTCATTACTCATCTCCTTCTTGGCATATACTAAAACTATTGTGATTATCACTTGTAAAAAAATTCTTGTTAATGAAAGTACCTCTTCAGGTCACTTCTTCACAACCTATGATCTAAGATTAACAGCTACAGCTCAGCAGACTATTGTTAAGTATTTCTCTGTCCATTCTGAGGAATGATACAGATCTAATTAATTATACCTCATTAATGAATTGGAGTAGAACATGATAGTGGTGAGAGGTTCATTTTCTCCCACAGAAAACAAATATTTTGGGTTTTTTTCCTAATAGTATTTGCTAATTAGTATTGAGCTATTGGTATTTAAAATACAGTATGTGAAATGTTCAGATGGAGCTGATTGGATTTCCATTTTATTATGCAGCGTTATACTTAATGGCACATTCAGTCTCTAGGAAGGCATGGCCTGTGGTTAAAAAGAAGAGAGAACTAAATAAAGAACTCATTCTCCGACGTTGACTGACTTGGCCTTTTTCATCTTGTTGCTTCCTCTTTTTTCCTCACCTGCCTTTTTGGATCTGAACTGTTTGACAGAACAGTATATGGCTTGTGCTCTATTATTTAACAAATACATTGTGTTATAAACACATACCTTATTTGAATTCATTTGCATAAAGGGTAATGTTAATAACTGATGAGTCCTGATAAATTTTTCATGTCTATACAGACCACAGTTAATTTTCTTTTTTTATGGAATTTTAGATGAACTTAAAGTATTGGGAATCTTTGGTGTATCTATGATTACAAAAATGCTTATTGTTTAGTATTTAAGCTGAAATGTCAAAGCTAATCACAGTGACTTGACTAACTGAGTTTTGGCTGACTGACTCAATGTACCTCAACAATGAAACATTTTCTGAGAAAAGATACTTAGGGTCATCTGGAAATTCAGGAACTGTTAAGGTATCTGAAATTAGATACAGATGATTAAGGTGTTCATTACCACTAGCTGATTGTTGTCCAACTTCTGTTTTAAAAATCCTAGTGATAATAATATTATTGGACTCTGTCCCTTGTAAATGCTGTGTTAAAAAGGCTGCCTTACAGTTTTTTACTGTTTGGTGTTCTGTAGAGCCTCTGTGCAGAGAAACTTCTATTAATTAATCCCACACACTAAAACATGCAAGCTACAGAGTGAGAAAACAACTCAAGATAGCTTCTGGGTTTTTTTACCTTTTTTTTCTTCTTTGTGTATTGAATAAAGAATTGAAATGGTGTTGATGCCTCGATTAGTTCTTTTTTGGTTGGGGGAGAGTTTGCTATGCCATAAACCATTAAGTCACCATCTAATGGCAACCAGAATTATTAACTGTGAAAAAGGAGTTATGGTTGTGCAATTGTAAGGTGATGAATGGGTACTTCAAGGCAAAAAAAAAAAGTGAGAAACCTATTCCTGTGTGAATTATCGGTGTTGAATGACTGTAATGCAGTGTTGGTTTTGTTTTGTTGGTGTTTGTTTTTTTTTTTAAATATATCATGAACCTTTTACGAATATCTTTCCAACTAATTATCTAGTATCTAATATTTTTTCCAACTAATTATCTAATATCCAATTTCTTTCCTTAAATAGAAACTTCTCATGATGCCATCACAAAGGATACAACCACAAAGCACCCAACAGCTTACAAAAGCTGCATGAAGAGCAAAGATTCGATATTGTCAGAAGGAAGAAGTGTAAGTCACAGCTCCTGTAGTTGAGACAGATGCGGTATGTAGGTATCTTTGTGGACAGGTACCTGAGGGCATCTGGAAGATAGAGAGATGCATACAGAGAAATAGGTGGATAGAGTTCTAAGTACAGACAATGTTTCCTAACAGTTATACTGTTTTCTATACAAAGCTTTTGCCTGTTCTTCGTATTACCTCTGCATAAAATAGGGTTGATGAGGTTTATTTTAATATTGATGCACTTGTGTTTATAAAAAATGTCCTCAGCTAAAAAGGACTATAGTCTGTAAATATAAAGCTTGTCATTGCTAATAACAAGCCTAGAAAAGTAAGTTTATGTGCCTAGGTCTTTGGTTTGAATTGTACACCCAACATTACAAGCAGTTTCTGAAAATATTTTTTTAGGGTTTACCATGTTGCCTCTTAATTCTCTTCCATCATTTAATTTGCTGTGTCGTAATAGTCACAAGGCCCATCCTTTTCATTTATTTTTTGTCACTTTATTTATATAAAAACATTTCTAGTCATTGGTTTTGAAGACACTTATGGGGACTGCATTCTGAAAGTAAGGAGTATGTATCTTTCTCCATCTCAGTGTAATACAGATGACAAATATTAATTAAACAGGCAATTTTCAAAGTACAAGTTTCCATCTAGATCTTTGTAGTCTCCTTTTCTTTAACTCTATCACCTCATAAAATAAGGAAGAACTACTGATCAGGGAGCACAGAGTTGATGCAATAGGCAAAGCAAGGTTGCATTGCATAGCTAGTGCCTTGTGCTAGCTTGTCAGATCTAATCAAAACTCCTTGATGCTGTGCCATCTGGATGAGTGATTTGATTTTAGGTAAATTGGGCATTCATATTTATGCGTTAAACTGGATGTGGCATATAATGTTCATGTTTTGATCACTGCTCCAGTAAACACAAAGGTTTTTTTTTATTATTTTACAAGTAAGACATAGACTTGCAAGATTGTACTTGACTTGCAAAACAACAAAATAAATCTTCCAAAAAATGTCACTATTCAATAAATTATGTACTTTACATCAAACTGTGTCGACATCTTAAATGAAGTATAGCTTAAAAATAAGGTGTTAAAAGGGAAAATTATAGATGTGCAGTGAGTTTCTTTAAAACTATCACTTATCCCCATTCCATCACTGTAGCTGTCATTTTCTCTTTTTGTTTTTTTGTTGTTTTTTTTTTTTATTTATTTTTTCCCCCTAGATTTTTGGACTAAAATGTCTGAATTATGACAGAAACTGCCATATTATGAGTAATTCTTGATTAATGCAGAAGATGAAATATCTACAAACTCAATGAATATTTAAGGTCACATATATAATATTAGTTCTGAGAGACTGTTAAAAACTGAGGCGTCTTCTTGAACTGAAGGATGTTTCATTGAAAACCTGGGATTTTCTTTAAGTATTGCATGTCACATGTACAGATTACAAAATTCGTGTTTCTAATAAGCACACACTCCTAGATTGACACTCACTTTTCCTTCCTGTGGCTCTAGTCCAATACACCGCTCTTCCATTCTTTCTACCCTCTCACACTAGCATGTCAATATCATAAAGTACTAAACATAGTACACTTTTTAACTTCACCATTGGCTTATCACTTCAACAGATTGTTTTGAGTTTGTAAAAAGAAAGTTCACAGCTAAAATGTGTGAGAAGAAATTTCGATAAAGAGAGAATCACAGAAAATTCAGAGTTTACTTTTGCTTTGGATCAGCATGCAAATCTTCACTTTTCCAACTCACCTGTACCATACACAAAGGTGAGCCATTTACTCCATTAGTAAATGCCACTTTTCTTAACTGTTGGCATTTCCTGATTTCAGTTAGGATGGAATCAGGAAATGTAGGTACATATGAAAATATTTAATATTTAGTAATAACTACAAGAAACTAATAATTATCTTCAAAGCAACCAACATCAGGAAACTCAGATTTAAGCTTCTAAAATCAACCTAAGTTCTGATGCTTATTTTCACACACTCTCAGCCTGCTTACAGTAGAGGATCTGAGTCATATATCAAGCAATCACAGAGGTTTGAGCTATTTCAGCCGATGTCAAGATGAATGCTGGACATAGTTCTTTTTCACTCCGAATTGCATGAAACATTGGCCAGTTTTCTTTCCAAAAGCAGAAAAAGGGAAGAGGGATGTAGAAGTGGATGATACTTGCTGCATGACTGGGTAGTTTCGGTAGACTATGATCTGCATTTGGGTCACTAACCCTTACTTTATAGCTTTTGTTGAGAAATAAATGTATCATCCTACATTAGCAAATAGTGTTTCTAGAAGGAGCCACAGCCAAAAGCATACAATGCTATAGACTGTGTTAAAGGCTTTTTAACTTTGCTCCCTTGATATTGGAGAAAACCACAGGATTCTGGGCTGTAAGATGGTGTCTTACAATGGTAGATAGGTGGGGAAGCCTGGGTTGTACGTGGGGGCTGACAATGGATAAAGAATTTTAGCCCTTGAGAAACTTGGTTATAACAATCTTGAAATTAAAAAAATCTTTGGTTTATCAAATATCCTGCAAGTCTATGAGGAGTTCTATCTTTTGTGAATGTATGCTTACAACATTATCTGCATCTGAATTTTAATTTATTAGTATGTAAAAACTTGTGAATACTGGATTTTTACCTGTTAATTCTTGTTAAAAGGGTAGAGATGCCATGCAGTAAAGAAATCTTAAACTTAAACCAGATTTTCTACCAGCTAAGCTTAAATTGTGTGGCTCATTTGACAAATTTTGCTTGCTTCCCTGACTTTCATTGCATTCTGTATTGTCTCAAGGGCACCTTGAAGTTCTGTAGGCCATGATTCACAGTCCCAAGCAGTCTGAGAAACTTTCTATTGACTTAAATAAAGAGTGTATCACAGCCAAGAAATCCACCAGATTTTTAGTTGACTTTATGAACTTTGCAGAGACTTAATGAAGTTCTCAAAGATTCAGATATTTTTGGAGAAATGACTCAAAATTAACCACTGAATCTTTGTGAAATTATGCTCAGGGGTAATTAACTAACTTAACGGCAAGGGGAAAGATGCTTAAGAAATATTGTAAATGAGTCATCATCACTTAATAGTTACTGCATATATTTTACAAACTCCAAGCCCTATCTTTGAAAGCTTCCTGCAAGAGACATCTGCTTTTTGTGTTTTCGGCTGACTTAGATGTGACTTCAAAATGATCTAGTTAGTTATAGGTAAGTTTTAGTGGCAATGCTAATTCACTGCTTCTTTTGCCCATACAGTATCCTCCTATCTAAGAGCATGAAACTTGCTATTCCATAAGACATATCTTTGTTCCATGTCTGAGGAGTATGTAAAGAATTATTACTTTTTAGAAATACAAAACATATCAAACATTATATGAAAGACAAGTTTTGCTGCATAACCAGTCAAAATGCATTTAAGGTTACGACAGGAGTTTTTAAGGAACAATTTCTGAAATACAGAGTGTGAAGGAAGGATGCCCTTCATCTTTCATGTGAGTCCAGTGAATGTATACTGTATATCACAATATATGAAGAAAAAGCCTGTTTTAGTACTGCATGAAATCAGATACATAAGAGAAAGAATTCCTTTTAATCCATTGACATTCTAGAGGTCAGAACATGTTTCTTAATTTCTGTGGAAAACTTTGGCTTTTTAGTGAACTATGTTAGTTAAAGCCCTGAAATATTGGCCAGGAAATATTTCTTAGTGCTGCTAGTTACCATATTATTCAGGTCCCCTTGTTCCCAGTCAAACTACGTCTTCCCTTATGCATCACCACCACTCAGTGAAACGAAAATGTCAGATTTCCTTTTCCTCACATAAAGTTTGTGCTCTTCAAGATTCTTCTTTATTACTCCTCTTCATTCACAGAACATAGTAGCAACTCCTTAAAAGAATATAACTTTTGTTTTATGGTCAACAAATAATCATGTGGTTGAGATGCATACCTCGTTATTTTCTATTTTCTGTTACTGGACTCAAAGTGCCTTCTTTAGAAGACAAGCTACTTACCTGTAGCCTGACCAGTAATTATTTATTTTTGTCCTTTGGCCCAATTCCATTCCTTATTACTCTGCTTTGCCCAAACTTGCCTTTCCAATACCCAAGATATATCTCCCATTTATTTCAGTTGTTTCTTTTATGCTTATCCATGTTTTTACAGTCCATCAGAGAACAACCTTTCAATTTACTTATCCAATAAAAATATGTAATGACAAATCGTATCCAAAGCTTTGTGTAATTGCATAAAAATAGAACTTAGGTGTCTGAGACACAGCTGGTTGACAGGACAAAATTCATTGCCTTGGCACACAGGAGAAAAGATTACAAGGGATGTGATTTTACTGATTTGTAGCTTTGTTAGTCTAGCCCACCTAGGAATGTTTCTCAGGGTAACTCAAGAATTGCAATTCAACTTTTTCTTCTGTTAGAATCATCTTCCTATTAGAACTTAACTCCTGTATTTAAAATGCTGTACCAGACTTTGAATCAGCGAAGTCCTTTCTCCAGCTTCTTAAGAAGATTCCTTCCTCATATCTCTCCTTTAGTGTCAGTGTATAAAGTAAAAAATGGAAGCAGAAAAGCCTGAGGTAATGCCACCTTATGTAGCACTGGGCAACTGCCACATGGAAGTCTCTCATCCTATCCCAGGAAAGGTTCCTAGATAATTTACAAATCTTTCCTTGAGGCTGGACATATGGATAAATTGCACAGCAGGAGAGATCTACTCTATCTGAAAAATCTGCCTGTAGAATATGGCACTTCTCACGCACCATGGCCTGCCACCGTGGCCAGGGGACTTATTGCTCAATCCATACTTGATATACTTAAGCAGACTGATAGCTTGCTCACTGCACCTTTCTGTGATCGATTTTTTAATGGAACAATACCTTGGTGACTCACATACTAAGTCCAAAATGGCAAAGCAAATGCAGATTTATCTCTTGTCTGCAGTGGCAAGTTAGGAGACAACTGCTTCACTGAATTCCAAAGAATTTCTTCAGCAATGGGTTACTGTGATCTTCCACAGAGATAGCAAATGGTCCTTGTCCATCTAATACCCTCTGAAATAAAATAATGAAAAATTGATAGACAAGTGCAGAAAATTAATGAGTCCAAAAATTGTTTACTACAATTAGTATGGATGTGTTTGAAAAACCAAAAAAATCATTTTGCAGGCCCTCTCAAGCTCAAAATTGAGTGTAGTCCCTCTATTACCCAACAAATGCCCTGAATGTCAAAGATGCATATCACCTGTTATCCAAAAGCAGGCGGGATTCACAGCCCCAAAGAATAAGAAATATCTCTTTTGGTTTTCTTTGATCATGAAGGCTGCCAACCTGTAATTGGGACTGGCTTTAGTGGTAAAATGTAAATGTTCAAAGACAGAAATGGTGGGACAAATGCTCTGAGATCTCATAGCCCTGAGTGATTTGCAGAAGGGAATGTTAGTAAGATGTACCCAAACCAGATTGTCACTCCAAGCTCTTGCTTTCCAACTCCATAACCCAAATAATCACTGAAATTGAAATGAAAGAGGCAAAACTTCAATTTTTTTTTTTTGTTTTTGTCTGTGAAAAATGGTCAACTGCACATACATTCTGTCTTCCTGTTCAGCCACATATGCTTGGCTTAACCCTTACTAGGCACCCCTTAATCGACCTAATAAATGGAGGGCTTCACTTTTATTGTCACAAATATTACTGATATTTCTGCGCATCTCTTCAGGAAAGAAAAAAGGGATCTTGTCAAGTGTCCGAGTGGTGCTCTACTGTGAGGAGTAACTTTGGGAAGAACTGTGTCCGAGAAAGATCTTACATGGGACTAGACGGGAGCTACACATGTGAATGCCTAGTTTTTTGGCCTAAGCATGAGGAAAAACAATGAGGACTGGCAACAGTGTTGGCACTTGTCCAAGCACTGCTTTTGAAGACCATGCAGCTACCATAGCCTGTAATGTGTATTACCTTTCACAGGGGAGCTAGCTCAACAGTGTGAAGCAGACTAGGAAATGATCTAGAGTTTGTGTGGTGAATACTGTTTTACCAACTCTTACCCTAAAATCAAGGTGTTGTCTGGGATCCAGTCACATCATATTGCCACATCCCACCAGACTCCCGAGTGATGCAGAGGGAGACGGTAACTGCAGCGTTTCTTAAGGACTCTATGTCTTCATTTTGATAGCTTTTGTCAGAGAACTTGAGATAGACTTTGCCACAGCGTGCATTTTAGAGAAGATAAGGAAAATTGTTCAACCTTTTCCGCATTGCCCTATTATGTCCCCATTTTCCCTGTTGTCAGTGGAAGTGGTGGTGTGGTTTTCTGCCCCCTCCCTCTCCACTGGAGAGAACGCTTTCACCTACAAACTAAGCAGACAGCACATTGTGCTGTGCCCCCACCCCCTGCACCCCTCTTCTCCTGTATCTCTATGGACTGAAGACAAGGTAGGTGCTGTAACAAAATCTTATTGCAATTCAGACCTTGCTGTGTCTGATTTTTAGCTTAGACTGTCAAAATACTGAGTTCTCACAATTATTGTCCTCTAAGCAATTACAGTGTGAGTTATCAGTTCACATGAAGAGTGGCAGACGTTGTGTAAGGTAGAGTTGCTCTGATGATAACAAGCAAAGCCGTAGAGTCGTCAATTACGTGAAACTGGAAGAGCTCAGAGACTCAATTCATTAGTGTTCTTCTAACCTCCAAATCACCATTTCAGGTCTGTCCCTAGGGGCTGTGACATGTAAGAGAGACATTAACGATAACACCTCAGGCCCTCTGATATCCCTGGCAGTGAGAGGAGGCAGGTATTTTCACTCCTTTCTCTTGGCTTCACTCCTCCTTCTGGCACCCTTTCTGTGGCAGGGCTGTGCCCCAGACCATGAGCTCTGGAATAGCAAATACAGTTTCTCCTACGTTGCTTAAGAAATGCTGAATGAGGAACTGCTCACATACATGACAAAGAAGAGCAAAGTCAAAGTGCCCCTAATAAAGACACTCTTCACTCAATGAAGAATCATAAAAATAAAAGTATTATATAATTTTATATTCAAATGTTCAATAAGGAAGAATATTGATCGAGGAAACAAGAAATCTCAAGTGAGTAAAAATGAATGTCATGGTCCAGCCTTCCTCCAAGTATGATTATATTGAAATTAACTGATTTTACCAGACACTAATTTTTTTGTATGTCTCAAAGAGAGAAATGCAATGCATTTGACAGCACATAATGATCTGACAGCACTTCCTTTGAAGTTAACAAAAAATAGAAAATAATTTGCAAGAGCAACATTGCAGTAGCTCATTATTTACCTCAATATTTTTCCAATAATTTGACAGGGATGGAGAATAGAATGAGATAGTAGGGCCCTATGAATGTTTATGGCAGACTTGAAGGCAGAAGGACTCCCAGGGGTAAGACGAGGACAGAAACGATGGGGTTCAAGCACAAAAGGCAATTGTAGTTGTGCTGTTGTGGAAATGGTACGGCAAGTTCATCTTGAAGGACTGATGTACTTGTCAGCTGCCTGAAAGGCCAGGAGAAGCATGGATGAGTACAGAAGCTGATCCAGATACTTAAAAAGAAGAGGGCCTTGGCTCCTGCTGGCACTCAGACAGTCAGCTTTGATGTTAGGCGATCACTACTTGACCTGAACTGAAAAGTCCTTGTCTGATCTTGTGCTTTGGAATTGTAGATAAGATATTTTTTAAAAGTCCACTTCTTTTCTTTTCATTGCATGATCATTCTGGTTTTAGTAAAAACAAGAATTTGTTGAGTAGCACTGGCTGAGTATGCTTCTCTACTCCAAAGGGGATTTTTCAGTTTTTTCTGAGGAAGGCACTGAAATCTGGACAGTTGCTTGAATGTGCCCTCTTCTTACTCCTCGTCTCCCTTCACTCTCAAAAGGTATCAATTTTTATATGGGAAGTACTTGCAGTACACACACAGCTAATTACAGAAGATGGGAACCCATGGAAGTACTGGTTGCAATAGGTTGAGGCATTTAGCATTGTGCATTCTCACCCAGAGACAGCTGAACTAGCTCTTTTCAAAGCACTTGTGTACCAGAAAGTATCTTCTTGATGCTCCGCTTGAGCTAAAAGCACAGGCACTTTAGACCCAGCTGTGACGTTAGCACTCCTCAGATGAAACGGAGCACCTGATTGTGGGAGTGCTTCTAATCCTCCTCAGAGCAAAGTGAAACAGAGTCACTAATACTTGTCAAAGGCGATGAACAGAGCTCTTACAGAAATGCATGCATGACTGCATACAAGAAGGCCAAGTGCAAGGTCCTGCATGTGGGTTGGGGCATTCCCCAATATCAGTACAAACTGGGTGATGACTTGATTGAGAGCAGCCCTGCAGCGAAGGACTTGAGGGTACTGGAGGATGTAAAATTGAACATGAGGTGGCAATGTGCACTTGTGGCCCAGAAAGCCAAGAGCATCCTGGGCTGCATCAAAAAGAAGTGTGGCCAGCAGGTTGAGGGAGGTGATTCTGCCCTTCTACTCTGCTCTCATGTGATCCCACCTGTAGTACTGCATCCACCTCTGGGGTCCCCAGCACAGGAAAGACACGGACCTGTTAGACTGTGTCCAGAGGAGAGACACAAAAATGATGAAAAGGCTGGAACACCTCTCCTATGAAGAAAGGTTGAGAGAGTTGGGGTTCAGCTTGGAGAGGAGAAGGCTCCAGGGAGACCTTATTGCGTCCTTTCAATATATAAAGAGCACATGGAAAGAGACTTTTTACCAGGGCCTGTAGTGACAGGACAAAGGGAAACAGTTTTAAACTGAAAGAGTGGAGATTTAGATACAGAAGAAATTCTTTATGATGACGGTGGTGGTGAGACACTGGAACAGATTGCCCAGAGAAGTTGTGGATGCCCCATCCCTGGAAGTGTTAAAAGTCAGTCTGGAGCTCTGAGCAACCTGATCTAGTGTAAGATGTCCCTGCCCATGGCAGGGCAGTTAGACTGGATGATCTCTGAAGGTCCCTTCCAACCCAAATCATTTTACAATTCTATGATTCTATGACTGTGCCCTTACACATTGCTTTTTGGCTGAGTTATCCAAACTCAAGAAATGCACTAATGTACCTACTTTTGGTTGTTGAGCTGGCCTGAAGAAACTTGCCCAGGTATTTCCACATAATATTCTGCATAGACACCTCCAAGGTTAGCTCATAAGAGTCTGAACATCTGAAAAAACACCAATATGATGCTAATATCAATCCTGCTTAGTCAGCTAGCATACTGATTTTAGTAAGGTCTGAAATGGGTCCTCTATGAATATTTATAACACGACTACGATTCCGAAATAGCAAAAAATATGCTTTTATTGCACAACAAATAAATATAACCTCCTCTGATAGATATCTGTTGTTTTTTTTTTTTTAAAAAAAAGAGAACTAAAGAACGTTTCCTTATATATGAAATTCTGTAATGCATGTGCTATAGTGCTACATTATTGATTTATGATGGAATCAAAGCATTCAGTATCATAATAGGTTAGAAACTCTTTGACAGACAGAGAGCTGAGGTTAGTGCAGGGAATAGTATTATGACCCTTAGTATTTAAGCTCTTGTGATTATTTTAAAATAGTGGTTACATTTGATATTGATCAATTTTGTCAGTTACATCAAAATAAGAGTATGAGCAAATAGACATAAGAAAGTTAAACTGCAAGGAGACTAGGAGACTTAAAGAGGTCACAATATTACAATGCGAGAACATGACATACATTTTTGTAAAATACTGAGGAGGAAAAAAATATCATCAAAAATTAGAAGAAGGATACCCTGAAACCAACAAGAAACACCTGGAGATGATAGAAAAAAACCCCACACCTTAAATGCAGGACAGATGTTCTGGATCATATGTAGAACATGGGAGGAAATAGCATAGTTTTCATACCACTGGTGAGTTAGTATGTGGAATAAATCATGAGCTTTTGGTTCCATGACATAGGGAAGATTGGAGAAACTGAGAAAAGATAAAAATGCTAAAAAAATGCTTTGAGAGACAGTAAGTCAGACTTCTGATGTAACATATCTCAAAAAACTCAAATCATGTGGGCACTTACTTCCCAATGGCTTTAGGACAGAGATGTGGGTCAAATGCAGCTCTTGATTTGGTAAAACACTGTAGCACAGACTTAATTTCCAACATGTACTTAAGCCGAGATCTTTTCTTCAGGCATTGGCTTATTCTTCAAAATACTGTGGAAATATGGAATTTAAGCATACAGGACAATTTTCACACTGAAAGACCTTGCTAAATTACAACCTACTATGAGGCAGAAAAAGAGTAATGTGAAGGAAATCCTCATGCGATGGGAAGTATATGGAATAATTGACAGATGGGAAATGCTAATTACCCTGTTCGTTCTACTTTGCTTTGGTGTAAATAATGACTCAAAATGAAAAGCCTTTTCAGTACGCCTTAAAATGTATTGCAATGCTTCTTGGACTTGCAGGGATATAAATCCCTAAGTGAGAGCTGAACAAATAGGAAAATTTCACTACTACTGATCCTTCCACTTGCATTTGCTTCATTGAAAATAATTGAGGAACAGAGAATTTTACTTTTGATTCTATTAAAAAAACTGGCTGCATTTCACCTTCTTTTTTCACCTTCGTTTTCTTACACCTTCTGATTTTTTGTTTTAATGCAGTGGATATATCCAGGATGACTGAGCAGTTGGGAAAATTTGGCTTCTGCAGTATGGTTATGAAAAGTTGTTAACTATGTAGCCTGCCAGTCTCATACTGGGGAGAAGAAAATTTTCACCTTTTGCTACTGTGTTTGCACAGTCCTTGGGGCTATCTAGCAGGAAGGAAAATGCAGCTTGTGGAATCAAAACAATGTAATATTTTCCACCTATACACAGAATTAACAGCAATAAAATATTTGCCATGGGAAGAAATATAAACAAAACTTTTCTCAATGTTGGAACTTATGAAAACAGTCCTGTGTGGAGGTGAAATTAAGATCAAATAACTAATGACCTCAGCTAAACACGGAGGCTGAGATTGGCAGGCCTTAAGTGCATAGCACAGCTCTGAGGGACCAGCTTTAAATCACCTCCTATACCTTGCTTTTCCTCCTGGCTGTGTGAAATGCTGTTTGATAAGTTTCTGAAGGCTTCTCTAACCTGTGCTGACTGTGAGATTCCCAAAGGGGTCTTCTGACACAGCCCGTTATTCCAGACTGCATCCCTTATTTGTTGCCTCAGCACTCTTACCTTGCCTATATTCAGCTATACTTCACTGCAATCCTTTCCAAAGGATTTCTGTCTAGGGCCTTGACTCTAGTGATAGCTACTTTATCGCTGAGGAAAGTCTAACACTGGCTTTCTACAAATACTCAAGATTATGAGCCAAAGACATTGGACAGACTGTCTCTGAATTTAAAGGTCATGGGAGAGGTATCCCCAGGTGAGGTACAAACCTGGCTTTTCCAACTTATAATCACAAAAGTGAGGTGTACTAATTTGGTCCTTGAGAAACCTACCATTTACTAAGATCCTGGAAGTCTGATGGGAAAAACTGCAAATGTCAGCCTCATGAATAACCTTCTTGCTTTTATAGGTGAACAGGGGAAAATCACCTCCAACGTCAAGTGCAGCTTGGGAGGTACAAAAGAAATTTGAAATTTGATTATGTGAAGATTGTTTTGGTGAGCTGAAACAAGCTGATTTCACTCCATGTTACATTTCAAAACAAATTGCTTTGTCCACTTTTTTCAACTGACTTTCAGTAGTTTCATAGGCTGTCACAACACTTGGAGTTCAAGAGTAGAAGGACTAAAAGGCTTTAAGTCTTAAATATAGTTTCTTCTTGGGTGACTTAGACATTTAAACATAGATTTGTAGATGTTGCAAGACTTCAGACTCAGCTGCTCAAAAAGACTTCCATGCCTAACTTTTACTGAAATTGATATGAGCCTGACTAACTTGCATGATAAGTGATGAGAACATAATTCCCACTGAGTTGCAACAACGTTCAAGCTCCCAAGTTATTTAATCCAATATTAATGCCACCTCCTTCAAGTCTGCCTTCAATGGAGCAACTGTTGCATGAAGGCATGGTACTGTATGCAGGAACGACAAAAATCTGAGAGCTTCTGCTGCTCAAGGCTGATAGCTGCTGCCTCTCTCTGAAGTCAACAAGATGCTATAGCAGCTAGACATGAACAGATAATGTTCTGAATAGAGCACATAGGTGCTTTGGAGATGTTTTACCATATATCAACAGGCAGTTCTCAAAAACAAATAAACCCAGCCTTACTGGGAAACTATCAGCTTTAACAAACTGGTTTGAGTGTGTGCATTCTGGCAGGCTGGTGAACCTTGTTTACCTCTTCTATTTGTTTACCTCCTGTGTTTTCAAATACTTCCTACTGCCTATTTCCTCTTTGCCAGGATTTCAAACATTGAATAGGAACACCTTGTTCTGAGAGCTGTTGTCCAAAATTCTTGTTGGAGAGCACACAAAAAAATATTTTACCACAGGTGAAAACAAATATCCCTGAATAGCAGTTACAAAAAATTACTTAGCAATTACTTAGTTTTTGAAGCATTTTGGTTGTGTGTTTGTTTGTTTCCTCTCTTTTTAGACACTCAGTAATAATTTGCTAAACTCAAACAAATTATTTTAGAAAACATAACAAACATTAAGTATGCATCAAAGCCATCTGGAAGTGCTATGCACTGCACACAGAAACAGTGGGATTCATCTATGCATATTCAGCATTGTAGTTTGTTCTCTTTCTGAGTTTTACATTAGCAACCCAAACACACAACCCAAGTCAAAAATGTGTTTAAACAAAAGAGAAGGACCAGCATGAGTCTTGTTGAACCTGGGCATTTTGGAAATCCCATGAAACATCCCTATCATCTTTGGCATCTAAATCCCAGTGAACACCTAACCCCATTTTCAGACCTATCTTTCCCAGCTGTTTTGGGGGATCTAACAGAGGTGCCCAAGTCAGAACTGATGACAGAAGAGTCATGAGCCAGTCACACTCCTGGCTCAGGCCAGTGCTAATTACAATGAAAGACAACCTAAATTACAGCAAGAATTTTCTTCGTGTTTTATATGTAAAGAACACAGTTCCACACAGGGTTGCTAGGACCAAATGAAAGCAGGAGATCAGCACAGAAAAAGGAAATTCCTGGGGGACAACAATAGCTCAGGCTCTTAAAAGATGCAAGTACTGCCAGTACTGCTTGGGTCAAGCACTGTTGGTCCTGATTGCTAATTTTTGGTGCTGGAAAAAAACATGCATATTATCCCATTCTGGAAATTATTTTGTTTTCATGCACATACCATACATGTGTGGGTAATACCACAAGTTTGTTCAGAAGGGCTGTGGCCCTGACGCAGAACAGGAGGAGGAAGAATGTAGAGCAGAGTTGTGCTACTTCAACGAAATCTTCTTTCCTCTTCATTTCCCAGCAGTCTTTCTCCAGAAAGAAGGATGGAGAGTACCTAAGTACTTGTTTTTAAATGTTACATGACAGATGGGTTTATATGCTTGAAAATGGTTGTACTGATGGTGCAATAAGCCTCCCTGAAAACTCTGGGATTCAATGCCTGAGATGTTTTACCTTCACAGGTGAAGAAGCAATTCCTGTTCCAAAGAACTTGTAGTTGAAGATAAAATAAATCTAAAAGACTGAATTTGGACAAATAAGAATCCCTGTAACAGATACCAACAAGATTATAATTTAAAAAAAAAAAAAAAAGTTTTGCATAGTTTCGCATCTAGTTTGTTGAAGCAAAACTCATTATTTTCAGGGGAGGCTTCACCTCAAGTAGCTCTAGGTGGGATCTGAGGCATTTCAGAGCTGGCGTGGATGCTGAGGAAGGGAGGCAGTCCTGTCCAGTACCTAACACAGGTGCAGCAAGCTGTGTCTGACAGCCTCTGTCCACCTGTCTGTCTGTCTGCTACAGCAGGAATTTTAATCTTAGTCTTACAGTGTCACCTCATCTTGGGGTTTTTTGGTTTTTTTTTCATGCTTATTGTGACCTGTTATTGCTTGAGTAATGCAGATTGCAAGACTTCTGTTGACACATCCTCAGGGTTGGAAAGGTCCACACTTCTGTAAGAACTGTTAAAATGTTTCCCATATTTTTTGTTTCGTAGTTTCTATAAATGAAGTAATTCCACCAATATTTTCTTGTTCTATGACTAAATGCTGGTTGTCTTGGGTTTGCCTGTCTTTTAACCGCTGGATAATCCAATTGCTGTGTTCAAACACTTCTCTACGGTGGTCGAAACACTGTGGCATATTTTGTGCTACAGAAACATCTTGCAGCAAGAAAAATCGACTACAGTTGAGTACAGTTCAGCCCACAGACCCTCATAGGTAGTAATAGTTTGTTGATGTGTCATAATATTGCAACGTAAGAAAAAAAATCATTTGACTTCTTAAGTGGTAAATATTACAATAGATTGAAGATGAAAAGCATCATTTGCAGGACTCTAAAATATGAGCAGGGTTATTCCATGACAGATCATCTGCATGTATGTAGCAAGAAAGCTGCATATTAAACAAGCATTCAAGAGTGTAACCCTTTCATCAGGCTTAACTTTATTTTGCCACCACTGAAAGCTGGGATGCAGGAAGAAAGTATTAGCAGTCAAAGCTTTTTCTGCAATTTGTCATGCATGTCAACACAGTGAAAGACATGCTTGAGCTGGCAGTGACAGCCCAACTGAACAGATAGCACGAGACATGCCCTTCACTTTGTTGACATGCACTCAGCATACGTCGGAGTGCCACTCAGTAGAATAATTTCTGTCCTTGAGCATTCCCAGGGAAGGGACGTGTTTCTCGCCCTGCACCTGTGCTGCTCTCCAGGCTCCAGCTCCTGATTAACACAACACAGCTCCGGTCTTTGCCTGTGCTGAAACTCTAATGCGAGATGAAAAACATTTTCAATTCATATGAGTAATGAGCATTACAAATTAGACTCAGATCAATTGTTTAATGAAGATGATTATGAAATATTAAAAAGAAGCTATTATACAGAATGTATTTGTCACAGATTAAAAATCGGCATGCATATAATGTCCTTCTCTGCCTGATAATGTATTTGGATATTTAACATATTTAAAAGGAGTGCAAAAGTAAAGATAAGTGGAAGGGAGGTGCATCTATTAAAACAAGAACTGGCCTTGCTAATGACTTCTGCAAAAGGGAGTTTTCTTCAGTCTTGGAAATAGTTTATCTCTGGTCTATGGTGAGGATGTGCAGGATATGTCATCTCAGGCCTGGGTACCACTGTCATTATTACTGACTTTGAAGATGTTACTTTGTTGTACACATTCGGGGAGAAGAAGAATTTTGATTTAACGTCTAGCCCTGTCACTTGTGTGAAAGTCCTGGTGACTACAAAGTGTTTTTGTACTAACAAAATGAAGTTGCTAGTTGGCTGGGGGTTTGTCATGACAGAAAGTACAAGCGGTAGAGTCACTTGTTCCCTGAGCTTCTTCTAAAGCCCTGCTGTGCTGAGATATTTTGCATTGCATCTGATGAGTCAGTGGTGAAGCTTTCTCTCTATGCTTGATGTGCTGAGGATGTGATGCCGCTACAAAACCTCATTAAATTCCGCTCAGCGTTAGAAATGGTTGAAAAAAAGAAGAATCATTGATAGAGCAGTTCTCACATCAGAAAATACTGCTTCCATGGAAATGAGACATTCTGGGGAGGTATGTTGCTTCTTGTGAATTTTACAGTGGGAATCAGGCAGGTAAGCTAGTCAAAAGTCAGGATGCTTAGTTCTTCTTGGGGCGCCCGTGCCTCTGGACTCCCCAGGTGGTGAGGAGTCTGTCTTACCTGATGTTGGTATCCCACCTTTCTTCTGGGTCTGAGTGCAGTTTTCCCAGCTTGCCAGCAATAAGGAGGACGCACCAGCTTCTGGGTCATGCTGAATGAGCCCAGGAGGTGTCATCAGGGACAAGGGGGAGGTGGAGAAGAGGCAGTGGGGGATGAGGTCCCGAGGCACTGCAGCCTGTCCAGGAGAAAGGGGTGAGAGGCCAGTGGCTCACTTTTGTGCTGTGGCAGGGGCAGAAAGGGAACAGAAATCCCGGCTGCAGTGAGAGGCTGCTGGCCCTTTGCACCAGGCAATGGGGTGCTGGAGGGGGGCGGGGGAGGGCAGGAATCCCATTGGGTGGATGGAGGGAAAGAGTATATTTAGTTTCAGGAAAACCAAAACATTCCAGCAACCTGTTCTCTAAGTTTATTTCCATACTTCCAAAACAAAATCTGCTGGGAAGTCAGAACATTTTTGCCTTTTTGTCTGTACTCAGGAGGGAAGCTTAAAAATCACAAGTTGAAGTTTTTTTTTTTTAATCAGGGTGGACTTTTCCCATTTATCTCTGCTCTAGTGTTAACAGCTTGTGTTTGTTTTTGGAGACCCCCATTACAACAACCTCTGTTAGCCAAGAAGCCATCACATGTCTGTATGATAACACATGCAGGTATTTTGATGCTTTGGGAGGTAAGGCCGCATTCTGCAGAGCTACCCTGTGAGAAAAGAAACTTTTGAGGCACTTGTGTTTGTTTGTGTGGTCTGTTTTTGTCAGTTCTAGAAGGAATGTCACCCTCAACCTTGAGTTCCAAGATGTTATTTGTTGAAACCAGATACTTAAGAGACTTGAAAAACATTATTATATAATATTAAATATTAAATGATATTCAGTTTAAATACTTATAAACTGTAAGGTCACAGATTGTTGGGTAATAACAAAAGATTAAATTTGCTTGGAAAAAAGACGTCTTTCCCGGGGGCCGGAAAATCTCCTTTGAAGCTTTTTCTATCTCTTGAGTAAATATGTGCAGTTATAATTAGCCAGTTTTGTTAAACATGTATTATGTAACCAAAAACCTGGAACAATTCCAATGCTATTTCTCTCTATTGTGTAAATATGTAATTAGGCAAGATTTTTTTTCCAGTACTGCTGCTGATTACATTTTCCTCAGTCATGCAAGAATGGGATTTTTCTGTTCTCAGACATACTGCAATTTGAGCTCTACAGCAAGCCTTGATGCGGCATATTACTGGTCTACTCCCAATTGGTAATTCTTTGCCCCCTATTAGTTTCTTTGGGTGTCCTCTTCTTTTAAATGGGGCAAACCCCATGTGAAATCTGACACAAAATATCAATCTAAGAAAAGATTAGGTACTCAGAATGGCACTAAGCATAGGGATGACAGTTAAGGTTTTTCCATCATGAGGGGCTAGTGAGAAGGAAATAGCTCAGAAGACTGGATCCTTCAATTTCTGAGCACCGCACTGGTACACAACCATTTGATGCCACTTCCCATATTCCCTCAGCTGACAGGATTTAGGATGCAATATCTGCTGTGGCTGTGCTTCAGGAGTGCTTGAGGAAAACAACACAAAGGTTGTAGTTCTTGCCTCCTGCAGCCCTTATTTATGGAGTAAAAGTTCAGTCCTGAACTCTAATAACCCTGATGACCAGCAAGGGGAGCTGGTCATGAATGCTGAGCTGGACAAGCTATAGGATGAAAACTTACCCTGACTACCTACAACAGGCCCACTTGGCTGGAGGTTACTTCATACCTTCAGACAGTGTACGCTTCCAAGGGAACTTTTTTTCCTTGCATATACTAGAAAAGTACAGCCATTTTTTGTGGAAACTTTGTGACACTGCTGATAGCATGTCCTAGAGTAAGAAAAACTGGCAAAGATGACTGACAGGAGCATGTCAGCACAGGACACATACCAGTTAGGTTTAGCCCTGGCACAATTTTTTTGTGATTTTGCCAAGTGCTTTCTAAAATTAGATTTACATGTTTAGAAATATTTTTGAAGACAAGTGAGTAATTTTGAGGATTCACAGGGTTTGGGCAATGTTTTTATTATTTCTGGCTTTAATTGTATTTCCCCAAGAAAATGTGACTGTTAACTATCACTTTGAAAGACCTTTAACATTCAGGAGGCAGCTAGAGCTTTTTTAAAACATAATTAACATTTCAGTGAACTTCTGAAATAATTCAGGCATATATGATCCATTAAGAACTCAGTGGAGGGAAATCTATCACTACTCACCGATGAAACAGAGTAGTATCATGCTCCTACAGCGTATTTCAAATGGCTGTTTTTAGGCTGATTGTCATTCTCATTTCTGTTGCCCCATAAATACACTATAACACTACTTTTTTATGGTGAATACCTCTATATAATATTGAAATAAGCTCAACTCCTGAAGATCAAGAAGTTATAAAGCATTATATATATGTTTTGAAAAAATAGAGCTGTTGTTTCAGAGAACTGCAGAAAATTAAGGCTTATCTCAGAAATAAAACTGATCTTTAAAAACAAAATTATTGAACTTTCAGAGATTTGTGGTACTTCAGATATAAAGCAGCATTTTTTCTTTAAAAGAAAACCATCCACCTCTAACCTATTACAATTTTTTTGGCGTATGAAAATAATGGAAGTTAGTGGGAAAAAAGTTTATGTAAATTGCACAGACTTAAAAAACCCAATGATAAAGTTCATTAAAGAATCTATGAAGGGATCCCATGGTGAGAAATATACCTTCAATGCCTTAAAGATGGCTCAGCTACGAAAGGATTTGTGCGCAGCCCATTTTTTTAAATTGTGGAAAGTTAATATCAGGATGTGGCAAGGTGTTCTATAGGATTGATTGTTTAAGTATTAATTGTATTTATACAAAAACACTATGAATCTATTAGATTAAATGTTACAGGAGTAAAGTCAAGCAGTAGTGAGGCTGAAGATAAAAACACTGCAAGTTTCCTAGGACACAGAATTATTTCAACTAATCAGAGTTACTGAGGACTGAAATTCATCAGGTCTTAAAAAAGAAAGGAAAAGTTTCCAACTTTGATTCACTGTTGACGTCTGTCCATTGTCATGTACAACAGAGACAGCAATTTGAGTTACTCATGCATTTTATTGCCTTCCAATTTAACTGTACAAGTTGTCGTTGTCATTGTGGGAAGTCCAATGGTGTCCTTGCTCAATGTGCAGAGATAATCCACCAGCAGGCAGAAAATTAAGTGGAAGACACAAAATGTAGAGGAGCCATGCCATTACACAAGCCTGTATAACTCTAAGGCAATCTAATTTCTGTCTCTTTCTCTTTAGCAAGTAATAAACAAATAAGCTGTCCCAGGGCAGCTTTTTGTAATCCCCAGTTTTTGGATTTCAAGCACATTTCAAGCATTTGGAGAGAAAACCATGATTAGATTGGGTTGTTCTTTTTATTCTCCAACTCCATGTTCTGGCTAAGCTCTTTGGGTGAGCCTACAGGTACACATGTACAGCAGGAAGGGAAAGTGAAGCCATGAACTTTGGGACTTCCCAGCCGTGCTGATCTGCACTGTAGTGGCTGGATGTCTAAGCTGTTGCAGAGGAACGTTGTTAAAAATAATAAAAGTTAAACAGGTTAAAAGAGAAGGGGAAAGGCAAAGTAATTCACTTGTCTTTCTGAGGCGCATGTTTTTGGAGCCCAGGGAAATGGCATGTTCACATGCCTGTTCCAGGCCTTTTGGACTGAAACGCCAGGAGGATCCTTGTCCATCCCATCTGCTTTCTTCTGCTTTCTTCACAATCAATATATTCTTACTGTCAGAGAAAATATGAACCTGTTTGACTTGCGGAAGAGTGGCTGGAAAGCTGCCCAGCAGACAAGGACCTGGGGGTGTTGGCTGACAGCTGGCTGAATACGAGCCAGCACATGTGCCCAGGTGGCCAAGCAGGCCAACAGCATCCTGGCTTGTATAAGGAACAGTGTGGTGAGCAGGACTAGTGAAGTGATTGTCCACCTGTACTCGGCACTGGTGAGGCCCCACCTCAAATACTGTGTTCAGTTTTGGGCTCCTCACTACAAGGAAGACACTGAGATTCTGGAGCAAGCCCGGAGAAGGGCAATGAAGCTGGTGAAGGGTCTAGAGCACAAGTCTCATGAGGAGCGGCTGAGGGAACTGGGGTTGTTTAGTCTGGAGAAAAGGAGGCTGAGGGGAGACCTTATGCTCTCTACCACTACCTGAAAGGAGGTTGTAGCGGATGGGGGGTTGGTCTCTTCTCCCAAGTAACAAGTGATAGGACAAGTGGAAATGGTCTCAAGTTGTGGCAGGGGAGGTTTAGATTGGATATTAGGAAAAATTTCTTCACCAAAGGGTTATCAAACATTGGAACAGGCTGCCCGGGGAAGTGGCTGAATCGCCATCCCTGGAGGTATTTAAAAGACGGGTAGACGTGGTGCTGAGTGACATGTTTTAGTGGTAGACTTGGCAGTGTTAGGTTGATGGTTGGACTCGATGATCTTAAAGGTCTCTTCCAACCTAGGTGATTCTATGATTCTAAAAAACCTGCCCTGCATTAACTGTATTGAGATCTTAAAGCAGTTTCTTTGCTTGACCTGAGCAATTCACCTTAAAATAAGTGTGACGTTTCCCCAGAGAGATGAAAACCAAAGCCTGATCTGTCATAACTAATAAAGGCAGAACTTTGTCAGTCAAACAGTCAGTGAAGACCTCGGGGGAAGGGAATTAATGGGATTTATTAACATGGTGTTGTTGCCTGAACGTGTGTGCTACGCAGCTGTTGAATTAAAATGTGCCACAGCATTCTTGCAGAGTGATGATTTTTGTTGTGTTTTCTCATCTACCGTTAAGATCTTAAAAAGGAAAATAATTAATTGAACTGAAAATAAGCCTCCTCATTAAGAACGGCTGAAACAATGCACATCAAGTGAGCATTCACCTAATCTTTACCCATATCAGGGATAACAACATATGTCTGATTCAAGGTAATACAGATAACTGCAGCTGATTGAACTATTGTGTTTTTTTCCCCTCATACTTATTGGTTCATAGTACTGAAAGGTCACGTCATACCATAGCTATTTCTGCTAATACAAAAAATGTGAAAATGCTCTTTTATCTAAAACACTAAATAGAGCTTAGCATAGAAATTGTTTACATACAGGTGCTTCCATGTCTTAATAATTCTGTTTTGAAATGCTTCAAAGTGCAGCAAACTCCACCAGAACTGCATGACTTATATGACTAAAACTGATGTCAAAAGTTGTATTCTAACCCTATGGTGTGACTTTATTAATCTGAATTATTCAGGGCACACTGATGAATAAGAAATCCTTTTTTCACAAGATGAAATGAGTTCATAAATGTATCTGATTATTAATCACGAAGAAATGTAATGCATAGTATTCTATGTAACAGATAAATTACCAGGTCCCAGAGAATACATTTTTATGTTCAATGCCATTTAGAATTCCCCTTTTCTTTCAAAGTGTCGGAAGAGTTCTGTGAGAAAGCTGTAGTTCAGAATTTTTCCAGGTATAAAGCAAATAAGACCTGTACATTCATGTACACTTCAGTCTCATGAGAAGAAATTCTTGCAGGATTTCATGGACAGTATCAACATCTACTGGAAATATTCAGTGATAGTAGTGGAAATCTCGAGGACAGACTGGCACTATCTGTTTTAAATAAACTTTAGATTGAAACTAAACTTTGAGGTAAGTATCTGATCAGGTTTATTATCTCTATACATACTTCACATTTAATCAGAAAGCTCTATAAATAGCTTCATTAGATACTACAATATAAAAAAATCATGTCCTGATCCTAAGAAATGTGAATCCTACAGCTGGTCCGTGTTTATGTTAATAGTTCCATTACGTTTCATTTCAGGGACAGTTGGTCAGTCAGTGCTATGAATCAGAGAAACAGAAAATAAGCTTTACCCCTTTGTAGTAAGGCACTTCTGTCCATAAGATTTTGACACCCCTTGCCAATAAAAGGGCTCTGCAAACACTGAGTATGAGGCTGATCCTGTATGCAGGTACACATCCCTTATGCCTGCAAACTGCCTGGAGAATTGTAGTGTGCTCATGCAGGTAAAGCTGAGTACATTTGAAATGCCTGCAAATAAAAGGCTGCAAATGGTCTTTTACTTACTTCTTTTAGAAGAAAATTAAAATATTCAGAGCTTCTAATCAGCTTACAGATGTAGCAACTTACAGAATATAAAATAACATCATTTTTCACGGTGTTCTCTCTCATAGCACAGATCAGAGAAGACATATTTCTCCATCAGGAAGAGCTTCAGGCTCCTGTAGGTGTTTACAAGAGGGAGGTGTCCATGCTTTGTTCTCCCTGCCGTGTCTCTGAGACTCTGTTACAGCTGGTGGCAGCACCTGCCCTTGATTCAGGGACCTGGGGTGGGCTCCACCTCATTGTCGTGTGCACTGGCAACACATCTGGAGAACAGATGCTGTAACTTTTAAAGAGGGTAGCAGATGGTGGTGTGCTTCTACCCAAACAGGAGACATTATAAGATCAAGGGTATCTGAACTAGGCAGACGCTCCACCCCTCGTAGCTCTGAAATAGCCCAGGCTTCATCCACAAAATATAGCTCTCATTTCGCCGTTTGTAATTTCCAAAAGTCAGTGCCATAATTTGAGTTGCTGCCATTCTCTTGTTAGGATTAAATCTCGCATCCAGAGGAGATTTTGCCAGGCAGGGTGGCTGCGAGGGGTGGCCAGCCCCATGGCCGGGGCTGACTGTCCATAGGGGTACAGGCACCAACCTCAAGCCTGATGATTCAGGTTTCCCTGCAGGCTGGCACAGCCTACTTAGTAGATTGCTTGTGGCACCACTATTTTCCACCAGGACACTGAAATCAAGTAACTAGAAGGAAATTCAAGACTAAGGAGATGAAATTCCCAGAAGTTGGCACACAGTGGTGGAACTCACTCGCAGGTGAAAAAAAATAGTCCTTTCTTCTGCCATTACCAGCACTTAGTACAAGTCACATTTTCTTTAACTGATCTTTCTTTCAATGCTATAATAAATTTTGAACACACCACATCATCCTGCCACATGGCCACTCACCCACATAAACCTTAACAGGGACAAATCCGTCACCACAAGCAAAACTCTATAAATTAACTGAAATGCTGCTCAAATAAACTGGGAAAGGAGATTAAGGGAGGCACTGATCTTGTAGTTTCTATTGTGAAGTGGTGAGGTGCTGCTCATGTTTGCATGTAAATATGTAGCTCCATTGTACAGGTTTTGGGGGTTTATTGACCTCCAAGAAAATGCTTGTTGATCAGAGTTATGGAAAATATGTGAATTATAATCACATGAAAATATCTTGGAAAAGGATAAAAACTAGAAAGTTGTTTCCAAAAACCCAAGTTCCAGAATAATGAGGTAAAATTACATCTGTAGTGAAATGTAGACAATGTGGTCTCAAGAGAAAATCCCAAAAGTTTATATTCTTTATAAAGATCATCTGAAAGTTGATGAGAGCACTGAAGTATCAACCCATGGGTCTGTAACAAAGGCAAATCTAAACACAGTGTATTTTCAACTGGAACAGCATATTCAGGGTGGAAGCAGAGGTGATTTTTACTGGAACAGGAAAGAAATGTACAACTTAAATAAAAGATATTCACACGGATGTGTTTTTGCCACAGGTGGGAAGATATCAAGGGTCTTGTAGTGCAGGTATTACTATGATAGCAACTAGTCCTTGACTAAATTATCTGATCGGTTTAAAGCCATACTGGTATTTAGTTCCAATATTTAGTTCAAACATATTTAATTATTTCAAGTTATATGTACTAATCAGTTTCTGTAAAACAGGTATTAGGAGATATATGAGAAGAAGAAAAGTCTTCTATGGAGAGATTTTTTAAGATGCTGCAGGCAGTTAGGGACTCGATTTCCCCATACCGTGAGCTTCATATGGACTTCTTCTCTCTTTTTTTTAAAATAGTTTTCTGTGCTGAAACTCAGCATAAGCTAGATTCAAATAGGAACAGATGTTTGGGCTGTAGCATTCTCCTGCCTGTTTTGCTGTCCTTTTTATCACTCTGGGGTACGGTATGGGATGTTTTATTTCAGAAACTTATCCTCAGCACAAGATAGCTTGTATTTCCTATCTTCTCTGTCTCCTCCATTTAGGACCACAGTAATACATTCAGATTAATTTTTAATCTTCAATGGCAGTTTAATTTAAACATTTATACAAGTATCAAGTGAATATTTGCGTAAGATAATAAAATTACTTCTGTAATCCTTCAGGACTCCATTATGGCCTAGTTGCCAGTTAGGGTTTTACTGGGGGCAATCCCCCGATGCTCCTACAGAGGATAAGGTGTTAAATTTTCAGGGCTATTCTGTTTAAGTCGGAAACCTTGGCATTGGGAGGAACGACATGCAAAACATTTGCTAACTCTACTTTTCACATTTATTTTTATATTAATTATGAAAGCTTTCTGAGAGATTGGCTAGGAATTGATGAAAATAAAGATGGAAATAAAATTCCAGGCATGACATCTCTCAGCATAGGGCTGAGGAGACATAAGGGAGTGAGGAGGCAGCAAGAGGGGAGCTGGTGAGAGCAGGGGATCCTGTGGGCCCAAAGTGTCAGTGAGACTGCTAAGGTGAGAGGAAGTTATTAACTCTTAGTAAGAATTAGTCAAAAGCAAATGTTTTTTCAGGCTAAGTCTGTAGAGGGAGTAGGTTTGTGTGTGTGTTTTATTATTCTTAGACCTTTTGTATTTCAAAGGAGAAAATGTGGGACAAGGGAATAGCTGTATAAGGACTTTATGACCTCCTCCTATTACAATGTCACTGCAAAATTTCTTATATCTTTATGGGACTCATGACACGTATATTGTACTATAGTTCTGCACCCACTTTCAGGTATTTCATTCACTTTAGTGAATTTTATTCACAAGACCTAGTAAGAAACAGCCATGTGCTCTGAAACAACTAACTATTTTAAATATAATGCAGGTAGACAAATTATAAACATCTTTTCTATGCAATGTTCCTCATGTCTTGCACGTAAGCTGCATGTCATTTTCTCCCATCACGCATGGTCCTAGGAAATAGTTGGTGCTTTGAGGGGCAAAAAAAGTCAAGAGATTTCCCTGAAGTCCTGACAGCCAGGAGATGGGTAATCCAGCTGCCTCCTGAGCCACCAGAGAGGGTGATCTTCACACCTGCTGACCCTCCAGGCCTTCTTGCAGCCTGACAGGCTGAGCTCCCAATGCCATTAGTCCTTCTTTCCTGCTTGATACTCTCTTTCCTTAAAGCAAAAGTTTAAATAGAAATAGCCCTTGAAATGATTCACATTTACAGTGCCTAGGTGTTCACATATGCTTAAGCTTACATGCAACGTAAAACAGAAATTCCAGCAGTTAAAAGCTATTATCTGAAAGGTGAAAAGAAAAAAACTGTTTCACAGTGATGTTTGTTCCGTAGAAAGAATTAGTGAATTTATTTTTTGCTGCCACCTCTTAAACAAACTTCTTGATGCATCTTCAAACTCTTTGGACAATTACTACGAGCAGTATTGCTTAATATATTGTACATTAAGAAACAAAACCTCATGTGAAAACACAGCTCCATTTAAATTACGCTTTCATGCATCAGAAAAATTATTTTAAAAGCTTTTTGAGTCCCTTCTGAGAATTGACTTGATTCCCACATCATTTTGCTCAGAAGTGCAATGAAAATCTCTTAAGAACAAGGCACAGTCTAATTGGCATACTTAAAAATTCTTAATTGTGACTAGGAGATGGCAGTGTATTTTTAAGAATATGGTTTCAAAGAAAGGTTTTTTTCCTTCAAGAACCATTACTGTGGTTAGTTATCTCTTTGAAAACTCCATGAAAACTTTAACAGTTCAACTTCAAACTTGAGCTTTTGGAGATTAAATTGTTCTGTTGCCCCAGACGATATAAATTACTAATGTTTAACTCAGCAGATGTAAAAATCTTGCTGCTTTGTGTGTTCTTGAATGTTTCAGTGAGCCCAGTGCATATCCAGGTTTCAGAAAAGGATTTAGGTTCTTATTTTCCATGAATAATAGTCTTGAGAATAGGACTGAAAACCTCAGTTTTCTGACTTTCATATTATCTCCTTATGCAGTCAGAAACGCAGACTTGTAACTGTGATGGTAGCGATGCACAGACAGTTTCATGGTGCTATGTAAGTCATTTGTTTATCTGTAATGTCAACTTTTCTTATTGCCATGGGAGGTTTCCACCTCAGTTACCCACAGTTGTATGAAAGTCAGGCATCTTGTCTAGGAGAGCCAAGACCAGCCATCTGTCTCTCCCTGGGGTGGGTGTTGGAGCAATTCTCACTGGTGAGCCGTCCCTGCCTTCTTGCCTCTGCTGTCTCTCTATGACCCAAGGAGAGTCAGGAAAACTTGCTGGGACTGGGTGCCTGGCTATCAGCAGTGAAAGTTAAATGAGATACACTTAACCCCATGAATCCAGCTTTATGGCTTCACATGTATCTGCTATAAATGCCTACACAAATGTTGCCTTTTTTTTTTTTTTTTAATTTGGTTCATCGTAAAAGAATTGTGTTTTAGTGCTACGTTTATTTTTTTATTCAGGCTGAAAGATAATGACTTAAACCATTGGAAAAGGATTTGTCCCTGCTGTCGTCTGACATAAGCCAGAACTTCTTGTGTGAAAAAAGGCCTTCTTATGAAGGTTATGGTCATGATCCAGGTTGCAGGATTCAGATTGGTCTCATCCAATTCCCCCAACATACTGGTGTCTCATGACTGTACCTGTCCTGCTAAATCATAAGGTGCTGTCAGGGTTAAAGATCTAATGAAGTCACACAAAAGTATTCACAAAGAAAATTTAAAATTGCAGGTATATTATTCTAGAGTAAACACTTTCAATTTGCAAGTCCCTTGAAACATTCCTGGTACATTCCTGTATAGGGAGTTTAATCCTACTGTCAATAGGCAGGCTTGTTTGCTTTTACTATCTTTCACAGAGCCCTTAGGATTAGTCTAGAGACTTGCCCAAGGGCCCACAGATGGAAGGTGTGAAAAACCTCTCCAGAGTAACTGAAATTCTGTGACCTCAGTTTCACAGTTATGCTGGATTTTATTTTTGATGCAAGTAATTTTCATGAGCATGAGACTTGTATGGAATACAGGCACAACAAAGACAAATATATGTGGCACATCCTAAGGCATAATGGGTTTGGTTAACACAGAAATGAAACTTTTAAATATGTTATCATGAATGAACAAGGGAAGGAGCAGATTTTGTGAATTATAAACTTCTAAACGAGTAACAGCTCACTGGAATAGCTGAGAGGTTCAAGATGTTTGTTGGAAGAATACAAAAAGGGACAATATTGTAGGCAGAATGAAAGACATAGTAAAGCTTGTAAGATAAATTAAATTTATTACATGGAATAAACATCATAAATCATAATGTTGGAAGAGACGTTAAGAGTTTCCCACGAAAGCAGATTCATTATTCCTTTTGCATGATTTTCTCTTTCCTACAGACCTTGTATAGTCATTTCAGTGCTCTGCACTTATTAGAAAGTTTTTCACCTATCCAGTTTAATTCTTCTGTATATTATATATCTTTTTTAATAACAAAATATTTTTTCTTTTCTTTTTCTTCCCATACTTAAAACCAATCACAGCCCTTTTCTAACCACAGCTGGCTTTAGTCCTCTTCATGTCCCTCCACTACTGAAAAATGACGAAGATGCTTCTCTGCTTCTTATAAATATGGCATTTCACAAATTCACAGAAGCTTTCTAACTCTAATTCTAAGCAGAATTCCCCTTTAATCAGTTCTCTTTCAGTGAAAGCAAGATTTTTTCTCAAAGACCAGTAGCCTCAAAGAAGGGGGAGGGAGGAATTTACAAGCTTTCCATTTATGAAGAAAATTTTTAAAGAAGAACATGAAATACATTTAAACATCTTTTCACAATTCTAATAAGAAAAGCCATGAAGCTTATGAAACTTTGGAGGACATCTAACAAAAAATAATCCTTTAGCGGTATGACCTCCTTTTGCAGTTTGCATATAACTTTAATAGGAGTCAAGCACAAACTGAGATAAGGAAATAGATGGATCAGATTAGAGGTTTTTAGAAGTTCTTTTCTTGGATCATAAACCTCTTCCTAACATTTTCACTTATTGCAGTAGTTCTTACTTGAGGACTACATGAGATTTTTGCGGGCAATTATTTCTCTTCCTTTTCATTAACACAAAAGATATTTGATGTACTAAACGAGAGGCGTACTCTGTACTATAGGTGTCCTGTATAGTTATAGTAAGAAGGCTTTATTTATTGAGTTACTCAGGTAAAGAGGTCCAGGGTTATCAGTAATTGAGAAAATAAGCTGCAGAAAAAGGAGAGGTGTCTCACAAAGAATTGCAAGAAGATACCTTCAGTCTGCGTAAGATGAAACTTAACATACGCATACATACATAGCTCTCAGATGGCCTGCGAAGTTTGTCCCCTAGGGATCTCTCTTACCTTTTAGAAGAAGGAAGGAAGGAAAGAAGGAAAGAAGGAAAGAAGGAAAGAAGGAAAGAAGGAAAGAAAGAAGGAAAGGAAGGAAGGAAGGAAGGAAGGAAGGAAGGAAGGAAGGAAGGAAGGAAGGAAGGAAGGAAGGAAGGAAGGAAGGANAAGGAAGGAAGGAAGGAAGGAAAAGAATGGAAGATCACCAGCAACAGAATAAGGTACGTTGAGCATAAAGAACATATCCTGGTGTGACTTACTGAGGAGAAGTGAGGGAGAAACTTCCAAGAAGTGCTTGCAAACTCTTCTTCCATAGCATGGACAAGGAGGCTGAGGAGTATTACTTCTCACTTTGAGAAACCTGGTCTACTGGGGCTGGATGGGGTTCACTGTGATGGTGTGCTTCCCCTCTCTCCAGGCGCCACCTGATCTTTATCTCTTGTAACCCTGCCTAAGTGATAACCACTCGTGGTGGTTATAATGGGTGCATGCAGTTGTGA
>VYXH01002832.1:3176-87930 GCA_013397275.1 Burhinus bistriatus | reverse complement strand
GGCTCAGTACCGACTTTGTTTCACTAGTAATGTCACAAGTAAATCACAGGTTTCAAGTAGTTTATTCCCAGCAAAACCTATCAATCCTTGCAAGTAGAATTGTACTGGACTAGGCATTTCAGTAATAAAACAAATCAGTCCAATTATACAGGATCTATAATTGATTGTCTGAAGCTCTTTGAATGATGCTTAGGGAAAAAAAAAAAAAACAAAACCAGAAAACAATCCATGTATATAATATACACTATGTTTACTATATAGGAGGCACCACAAAAACTAGTGTTCTTGTGTACCAAGGCAAATCTAACAATCTATTATGACTGAATTCTGTCATGCACTTTAAATGTTTCTTTATCAATATGGCTTTTTATTAGCACTAAGTTGCACTTTTTTGAGCTACTACTTGGTCCTGCTTTCTTACAGAAATGAAGCTCCTGCAATCCCACTACTTGTGGAGTTGATTGCTGACCAGACTCAAGAGATAGCCAAATCATGTGGTATTTGATCTCTTGTTTAAAACTGTTTTGGTATCTAAGGACAGGAAGATGGCAAAAAAGGTTCACCAATTATTTAGAAAGGTGCCAGTGAACTAGGGGTATTAGGGAGAAAACAGTTACTGCACATGACAAGGCCAGAGAGGGGAGCTGTTTGTTCTTCCAGGTAATTCACTCCCACCGTGAGCAAGATTCTTCTAGCCACTCGGGTTTACTTGTCTACCTGTAGGTTGTGTTGAAGAACAAGGGTTTCACTCCCAGATCAAGCAATTCAAGTTTAAAACATAATGTCCTAGAAAATACCTTCACTAACTTCTATTATAAAAAAGTGAGACTGGGTTGTAGAGAGGAGAGAAAGAGAAAAGAAAGAAAAAACAGAAACAGTATTTTTCAGGTTTGAAACTAGAATGGTTTAACGAAGTCTCAGTGAAAAAATATTTTTCCCTAGGTGATAGTTCTGGCCTCCCAGTTACCATAAATATGATAAATGGCTCTGCTGTTAGACTTCATACACATCTGTGATCATCCTCTTTTGAGGTAAAACAGAACCAATTTTCTGTTCAGTAATTTTACTTTTCAGCTAAGCCTCTTCTAACTAACAGAAATCTCTGAAAGTGACAGCATATTGTCCAGACACTGTTCACTCCCAGAGAGATAAGACCTGATTGTTTCTAACTTATGCCAAGGAATGGTATGCAGAGANTCTGTTCATCTGCCTTTGATCCCAATTCATGCATTCCTGAATCCAGATCCAGACTCCAGCTCCTGTCCGTCGCTGAGTCCAGTCTGGGATTTTCCCCATGCCTGCCGGTGATGTGATCATCACCCTGGGAGCTAGATACAGTTTTGTATATCTTGTATATATTTTATTATTTTAATTTTTATTATTTTATTAATATTTTCATTAGTGTGGTTTATTTTTTAAACTCTCTATCTCTTTTTTTTTTTTTAGTCTCTTTCTCTCTCTCCCTTCTCTCCTTGGAGAGAGAGGTGGGGGAGAGCATCTGTCATTTGTTTCAGTGGGCAGTCCAGCCCAAAGCACAATAGTGGTACCATCATTGAAATGTCTTTTGGGATAATGGCTACTCACAGTTGAAGTTTGGTTTCTGTTTGGTTGGTTGGTTTTTTTTAATGTTGACTTTTGAGAATTAAAGCTGTATCCTATTGAAATCATGGATAGTACCATGCTCAGCTCTTGGTAGCAGGTACTATTTCATTCATATTGAGTTAGTTCTTCCTGGAAAAGAGAAGAGAAGAAAATGCCGTATCTGTTCACAGTGGACAACCCCAACTAACTCTGTAGAGGCAGACCTGAAGAGGAGGAAAAAACACTGCTTTTGACAGAAAACAGCTAGGCTAGGATCTAGTCAAATACAGCAAGGGATGGGTATTTTTGCTAGCACAGATTAGAGGAGGCAGAAGAATAAACCTAACCTCCTCTTAGGGACTAAGTGCTTGCAGAAGTAGTAACTAACTGGGTTTTCACAGAGGTTGCAGTGTTTTGGCTTGTCTCCTTTTAAAGGTAGGCTTGCATCAGGTGAAATGCCAGGGAGTCGCCAGGGGGGCTGCGCACCAAGGTGACCCCCTTGCTGATGGGGTACTGTCCCCCCACGCCTGAGCCAGGTGGGCAGAGCTGCAAGCAGATAATGGGCTCTGTCAACAGCCCCATCATTGCAGTGAATGAACTGCAACAGGCCAGCCAGGAGAAGTAGGAGATGGGGCCATCTGTAGGGGTGGGGTGGGCCAAGCTGACCTACAGCCTCCCTCAATGCACCCATCCCTGAGCTGAAGTGGGATCGCAGGCAGGCAGTGAGGGAGACCCCAGGCCTGTTAGGGACCTGTCAGGGCTGTTAGGGCCTATCAGTGCCCTCAGGGCCCTGATATAAAGAAACTACTTCAATAATTATATTTTCTCCAACAGCCCAGGATTTTTAAAAAAAACTCCTTTCTGGATTTGACTTCTAACAACCATATTATGGCACCAGCAGACCCCCAAGAAGACCGTTTGCCAGATATTCAAGCATGGTACTTGAAAGAACAAGAAGTTTCCAAGTCAGACAGCATATGCCAAAACATCTGGACATGCATACCAGATCACAAATTACTTTTTTTTTGGTTCAGAATATAATCGTGACAGGTTATCCTCTCAGAATTTCCAAAGAAAAGGCATTGGGCAACATGGCAAATTACCCCAAGTACACTGGCTGTTCCTTATTTATTATCTGGGCACATACTGTCAGCAAATTGGGATATAAATGACTGAAAAGAAATTATTTACTGTCTTATCTGTGGTTACTCAACATTTTCCTCTTAAGTTCGTTAATCTCTTATATGGAACCAAGGTAATGATATTTATCTGTTGACTAATACTGCAATTCTTAGCATTTCTAAAACAGTTCAACTTGTTTTCCACCAGTACCCCTGATCCTGCAAAGCCTCTTTCCAGCTGTCTGGCCTGTACTAGTGCATAGGGTTATTCTATCCTAGGCATGGGACTTTGCATTCTCCTTTATTGAACAACCTCAAATCTTCTGTGCTGAAGTCCAGCACTGTAACTCCACTATTTGTCTTGCTCACCACCAGCACCAGGGAGAGGCACCAGGTACTTCCCTTGTCCCCAGACCTGGCTGCTCCCTCTAGAGCCTGTCTGCACTGAGGCCTCTGATGTCTGTGGGACAGTGGCTTCAAGTGGCATCAGAAACCATGGCACATCGCTACCATAGTTGCACGGTGTCAAGCAGTCCCATGCAGTCTTGATCAGTGTTTCTGGGCCCCAGTGTTTGTCCTGGGATAACTGATGCAACAATTACTGCATCTGTGTTAGATGCCTCTCTTTACGGCACAGAGCAAGTAGTAACCCTCTGCATTCTGTATCTCCATAGTAACAAAATAACTATCCTTTTAAAGCACACTTTGCTGTCTTAACTTCTTTAATGAACATAGAGGTGGGAACTTCAATGAGAAAAAAAATATCTTTCTCTCACCTCTTCAGAAAGAGTCTTTAATCATTCGGTTAAGGACTCCGAGAACAGACTCTTTCACTGCCCAACACCATATAAAGCAACAATAGACATTAAAAGATAAACCTTTAGTGAGAAGCCACATTTATTTTCTATTAAATCATAGCAATGCTACAGTTAAAAACCATGAGCTCAGCCACAGAGTCATTGTTCATATAAGGACATGACAACCTCTTTCCTAGGTCTACTGGTCTACAGCCCTGAGAATTTACCACTGAGGACTATTTGCTAAACAACTGGATTGAACCTCCACACCTGTGTTAAAAAAAACAAGCATAACCCACACGGCCCACATACTACATGAAGAAGGCAAGAACTTGTGAGGCATAAGCCAAAGTGTCCTTTCAAGACCACCTACACTTTGAGTGAGAACATTCACCATACAGTGCAGAGAGAAGGAAATAAACTTGCAGTAATTTTGTGTTCAGGTCCAAAGTAAATATGTAATATCCAAAAGGGGAACATCTGGAAAAATATAGCCTCTAACAGGCATCACCTATTTTGCTTAATCCATCTCCTGTACACAGTGCAGTCAAGAAGTCAGTTCCTGCAACATGGCTTGACCAAAGAACTATACAGGAATGTAATTCTCATTAAGAGGCAAACAGCAACTGATATTGAAGATGCTGATTGTAACTGTACTTAAAAAACCCCAAAATTCTTCTCTAACTAATTGGAAATAAAGCTGTATAAGGTCTTCTCTCTACTTTTCATTTCTCAAGAGAAAGACATGCTGAAACTAAATCAGTTACAATCATAGAACAGTTGTTCATGAAAACAAGCCACAAAGAACATTCTCTTTCTCAGCAAACAGTCTTCCCCTATAAGCCAGTACAGTCTCTTCATCTCTCCCTTTCTGTCTTCCCCACCACATGTACAAAAGTCAGGTGGATACCCAGCAGTTTGGTGCTCCACCTTGTAGCCACCTACATTTCTTACACCACCCCCCACCACCCCCGTCATGTAATGCCAGTGAAGAATTTGACAGTTACTTAACAATTTAAGACCAACATAATCTACCAGTAGTTGCACTCTATATAAAGATATAACAGTCAAAACTTCTTTAGAGCATTTCGTTCTAAACAAGATCAGTTTAGTCTTACTTCTACCTTGAGTGAACTGATACAAACACTTGGAAATGCTGTCATGTTACTGTGTTCATGTCTTTTTCTCATAGCAGAAAATGGTAGTTTAGAGTTTTAAATTATCACGATGTTATAGTAAGGAGATACTTAAATAATAGTTAAATCCAAACCTTATTCAAGGCAAAAAAGGCAGTTTGCTAATCTTTCCAAGTATACTTTAAAAAGTATTCACAACAGAAAGCTGAGTTGTCACACATGTTCCATAAGCTGCATTTCTTTTGAAAAAGAAAAAAAAAAAAAAACAAACCAAACAAACCAAAACAACAACAAAAAAACACCAAGCAAAAAAAAACACCACAAAACAACACAACACAACACACAAAATCACACCAAAAAAACCCCACAACACTTTCTACTGACCATAAAAATCAGGTCAGATCTCAGGCTTGAATACCTCACAGAGGTCAGGTCATCTCTGTTAAACACTGTAAGTGGGACAAAACTCAGTCACAGCTCAACATCCAGCTTTCAGGGATCAGAGAAAATTGGACAAAGCAAAACTGCTCCTTCCCCATGCTATTCCTGGGCTTCACTGGTTGATCAGTACAACAGCTACGAAAGTTTCCCTCTGTCAACCTAATATCAGAGCCCAAAAGTGCAAGGGAGAAAGGCAGATCTGCAGCTGAGCCTTGATCAAACCTTACCAAATAAGGGTGTTGAGTAGAAGCTCAGAGATCACACAGACAACTGCTGGTAGCCCAGCATCCCCAAATACCATTTCTTGACATGACAAGCTCTAGGGTTCTGTAGTATGAACGTGTAGCCAAACTATATGCTGCTAGAGCAAGAGAGCAGGAGAAATCAAGAGAACCAATGTTTTCCTTACTGCTCTGAGCAATGAAATGCAAAAGCATCTCTTATCTTTTCACTTTTCTGCCCTATGAACCATTTCAAGTAGAAATATACATATGAAGAAATGGAGAAAACCTGTTCTGCATCCCAAAACTGAATCAAACCTTTTGGTCTCAAATATTCTAGAATTCTAAACCACATCACTGGAATGGATCCGTCCTGTTAGTTATTCATTTTTGCTCACCTACGTACCTCCTAACTCCAGCTGTAATGGAATTAAAGAAGAATATAGTACAGGACATTTCAAGAAAAATCATGTTTTCATATGATTTGCAGTATGTACAGTCACTTGCAGAGTTGAAGCTGTATAAAAGGTATTTGAAGGTTCATACAAAGCATGTCAGATTTTCAGGGGGATCAGGGATTAATACTCCCTGATCAGGCATTAATAAAACAGTTGTTAATAATCAAGATTTTCTGAAATTCACTTGCTACAAATTACTATTAAGTAATTTGATTCAGAATATCTTGACACCTATTTTTAATACTGTCCTATTTGTTTCACCTATTTTTAAACTTTCTGACCTTTAGTCTTGTTAAATTAGTGCTTATTTATTTTGTTTGCACATATTTACTAAAATTAAAATTAATGCATTTCTTTGAAACAAAGCCCTTCTCAATGTCTATTCTAAGCCAAACAGATAAACAAAGTAGTTCTCTGGTGGAGTTTTTCAGAAAAAAATATTAAATATTGAACTTTTAAGTTCATATTTAGGCATACAACTGTCTTCAGTGGGAATTACTACTTGCTCAGTGCTCTCTGGATGATGTCTACAAAAGTTATTCCCTCTGTCCACAGGCTATTGAGTATATTTTTAATGCACAAATTATTCATACAGAACATTGCAAATCTTCATTGATTATAGTATCCAAAAAGTGTCATGATGCCAGTTAATCAGAGTTCATGTCCAAACCAGATAAGTAATATTCTAGTGTTTTGCATAAATGAAAGATACTAACAGAAAAAATATTATGCAATAGCTGTTTTTTCACGTAACTTGTCATAGCCACCTCTTGTCTCTAGAAGGGTATAGTACAGCTAGAAAGGTGGCAAGTGTGAGCAAAAGCTTCCATATTAAAGATTAAAATCTGACTTTAAAAACAGGTGACAGAAGGAGTAAAAAAATCTGAATAGTAGATATTTACACAGTTGTTTGCTCCTTTCCTTCACATCTAAGGGTTATTGAGTAAAACTATCAGATACTGTTTACACAGAATCAAAAGCCCATTTTCCATTTTTTAAATGAGTAAACAAATTCTTGAATTTACTGCCTCTGGATATTGTGAGTCACGGGCATTTAGAGATGGTTAAAAACAAACAAACAAAAAGATTAAAAATAAAGTTGCCATTAAACCCAAAGACTATTGAGCACAAAGGTACAGATGGAACCTCTGACATTGAGATGTCTTCACAGAATCACAGGGGTTGGAAGGGACCTCTGGAGATCATCTAGTGCCCCCTGCCAGGGCAACCACAGCTGTGAAGAGCTGACATAGGGCAACCGCAGTGTGAAGAGCTGACAAGCCACACTAGGGAATATGGCCTCACCTTGAATGTTATGCATTCCCTAAGCACCTACTACTGGTCACAGTCAGAGGCAGAATCCTGGACTATACAGACAATTCTTCTGAGCCAGTGGGATTTTATTTTTTTTTCAGGTATAAGTTTTCCCCCAGACCACATATTTTAGAAAAGCTGAAATAACTGGTTACCCTTTTTTTTTTTTTCCTTCCTTTCCTACTTTCAGAATAGTTCAATTTAAGTATTTCATTGCAACAGAACTTTGTTTTTCAGGACAGATATGTAATTCTTAATAAATGCGTAGTGGTCTTAGAACCAACCAAAGAGTTCTTTCTGCTCAGAAAATAATTCCAAGACTTCTTAGGAACAATCCAACCCTACTCATTGTGAATGTCAAAGCTGATACAGTAACACAGCTTTACACAGAGCACAGTTGAAAATCCTGGCTTTAGAGGTATCTCAGATTTCAACAGCCTCCCTGACATTTCTGATGACAAACTTCAAAGGCTCAGTGATGCAACAAACACAGTAAGTGTATCAAATGGGATGGACTCTTCTTGTCCTGTCTGATGTTACTTCTTTTCTTGTTCATCTCAGAGCTTAGAAGTCAGAAAAGATGATCAAATCTAGGGGCTTTTTTTGGAAATCACCTGAAAGAAAGTGAACTCCTCGTTGCCCAAATATAGCAGAGATCAGCTCCCAGATCTCTGTTCTGCACTGACTTTCTTCAAGAGCGGAAACAGCTGACAGTCATAAAGGGAAAAAGTACATCTTGTACACAGTCACTTCCTGTAGTTCCTTCCAGAAGGAGAATATGCCATTATTAAACCACATACCTCCTCTAGGTTTTCAAAAGACCCAAAGCTAACCCCAGCTGGCTTCAAGGAGTTTCAGAGGTAAAGTAGCTTCAGCTTTTAGAAGTTGATAGAGATGACACACAACAAGCACATGAAATCGTACCTAAAATACAAGTCTTTCCTAAAAGGAAGTGACATCACATTTTGTATCTATTTTTCAGTGGCATTAATTCCTGACAAGAAACCCAATGGTAAACACTCTACCACAATAATATGACCTACACAAGAAAATCTTATCATTTAAAAATATCACTCTGAGATAATAAATTTTATTCCTGGTCTATCTTTAATGATGAACAATCATAAGAATTAGTTGTAACTAAAGATTAGCAAAAGAAAGCTTAACGCTACCGATTCTGTTAGCTGCTAAGACACAATGCATACTTCTCAGATCTACAAAACAGTAAAAAGGGAATAGGGCTCTTTGTTTTATCCACTGGCTAGAAAGGTGAGGACAGACGGCTAAGCAGCAAAAACATAGTTCCTGGGCAGCTGACTACCGGCCCCTAATTGGACAAGGGTCCAGACCAAAACTCCTGTACTGCTTTCCCTGTCAACTGGACAGAATTAAAATAAGTTATTTTGGAAATACAGGTTTTTTTGGTTTTTTGTTTTTTTGTTTTTTTTTTTTGGAGGGAGATGTAGAAGAGAGAAGTTAAAGGGGTGAGGGGATGTGGAGAGGTGAGGCTTGATATTAGCAAATTGAAATCTTTACAAGCACAATCCTCCACTTCAGTAGTAGGCCCTAGCTCCCTGCCACTAGCAATAAAACGGAAATCAAGGAAGGCCATGACATTTGCAAGCAGACAAAAATCAGAGAGATATTTGTGACAAAAAATGGTCAATAAATGACCCAAATTAACCACTGAAGTGATTAATCACAAATGTGTTAACCTTACAGTAGGTTCTTCATTGCTATATTCTGATCACATCTACACCTCCAACATTAAACTAATTAATTAATTTTACTTCAAATGTTTCATGTCAGAGAATAAACTAAAATCATAGAACGGAAAATAGAAAATATTACTCAATTTGAAATGACAGTTCTTACGATTTTAAGAAAATAGCATTGAATACAGAGATAAATTTTAATGCTGCAGGTTTTTTCAAGTGTTTTTACTAAAGCCAGCCCCTCAAAAGTCTGCTGAATATCAGCTGTAGAAACATGCTTTATGGTCAAATCATCTAAGAAGGTCAGTGAGTGGTACAGGAGACTTCCTATCTTAGTCCTATTCAATATAACCAGAGACAACAGAGGCTGAGTCCCACAGACTCTTCCACCTTCTCCCCAGCAACTCTGTTTAAGAGGTCACCTAATTATTTATACCAATGTGAATTTTGCTGTATGCATACAATCTGTTAAACTTGATGGAATTTTGGAACAGCTGCCTTGAAACTGAAGCTTTTCAATGAAGTATGTCTTCTATTTATAGACAGTCTTTGTGTACATTTATGCAATGGGTTTTTACAGTCTATTTTGCCAAACAGGCACCATATGAATATTCATTGCTGCTGCAATGATAGCCAAACACTGAAAGAAGAAGCACAGAGATTATAATCTCTATGCTAATTTGCGTATCTTCCTGAATTTGTCATGTTAGTTCTATCCTAGAACTGTTCCTATTTCTCTTCTTCAATGAAACTAGAACAAAGTCTTACCTTTGGATAAGATTTGAGAATTGTACCTAGATTGCCCATCATCATCTAGTTCCAATAATTTACTTGGAGTCACTTAGCTGTGTGCTACATCTGATAGAAAGGATCCACTATATTTGTCTAACCAACTCTAGTACATCTTCTGAGTTTGTTTAAAAGGATCATCATAAAAATGTGTGGTCTTTAGAAATGATGGAGCATTTCAATAGTTTCAATTGGACAATGTGGAATGGAAAAAGATGATTTATTACAACTTTCACCTTTTAGCAAGTTGAGACCAACTGTTTTATATGACAATGAGTCATCTGTTGGCAGTGCAGCATCTATGTAGGTGATTTTATGCAGAAAATAAAAATATCTCAACCAGCCATAAGAACTCATTCTCAAACTCTATCATTTACATTTCGATTGCCTAACCAATTTTTTCAAGGAAGAGAAAGGGCATCTTAGTTGTTCATTTTTCAGCTGTCTGGCCTGAACAGATGTGAAATGGGTTTCTTAAACTACATTTTGACCATTACTAATGGTCTTTAAGCCATCTGAAAACAAAGGCCGAAGGGTTATTAAAATGGGCAGATGTATAAGCATGTCTAATGGATTTAAGTCACCAAGCTGACAGACGCTGTAGCTGCATCCCTGAGACTACTAATGTCTCGTAGTCAGTTCGGACATTTTCCAAAGCTTTCTGCTTTGACTAAGGAACTACATTCTGAAGAGTTCAAAGCAAAGTGTATACCTAGAAAAATCTCTTTCATGGAGTAGTTTACAGTGAGACAAATTGGAGGGGAGAGGAAGAGGGCAGGAGAGCTGAGAAAAAAAAAAATCTGCTGTAATACTGAAACAGAGTTCAGCTTATATGAAAACCACCCTCCTGCTGCAGTTTCCTTCTGCTTACATTTCTGTTCTGTTTTGCACATACACCAATCATGGCAGTAATCAGAGATGAGAGAACCCTAAAACTTACTCCTTACCTAATTCTTGCCAAAGGACTCAGTGTTCTTATTTAATTGGGTCAAGATACATTTGCCAGCCCTTTTCCCATCACAGAAATGCAAGGTAGAAGGGCCTTTGGAGCTAAATTTTGCTGTCCTAGCAAGAGAAACAAAGTCCTGGGGGAAGTTAATTTGAGCCGAAAGGGGATAGCCAGGAGGCAAAGGCTTCAGAAACAGTTCTTTGACAGCGAGTATGAAGGCCCAGGTGGAGTCAAAGTAGATTATAGACAAACAATTTTTTTTCAATTGTAGAAAGAGGGGGAAAGACAATCCAAGGTCACCAAAGTCTCCAGAGTATAGAAAGACACAGAGTAAGAAAAGAAAGTGGGAAAAGGGGTAGAGGAGAAGGATATTGCCCCACCACCACTGTGCTTCTCTCCTCCCCACTACTAATGGGAGGTCAGAGAAATGAAATACAGAAATTTAATACAATTTTTCAAGTAAGCAAGATTTATGGACAAAAATAAGACATTGTCCATTTCACTTTTTGGGGAGAATATTGAATTTTCTTTCTATATGTTAAGTAGCTTTGTAAAGCTCTGACCAAAAAAAGGATGTGGGGACCACAAGAATTGGAAGGTTTGCTATCTCATAGGCTCACCTCTCAAAGGAGAACACATGCGGTACAAGCCAAGAGAGAAATAAAAGAACATCATAAATAGATCTCACACAGCCCACTGCCTCTTTGCAGAGGGAAGACCTTGCACATACATTCTCCATATAACAACTCAGCCACTTCTGGAATCCCAGCAAACCCTGCGCTGCTTTCCCTTGGTCTCTAGGATGAAGGTTTTCCCTTCCAGCAAGGCCTGGTTACTTTGGCTGCTCCCAGTTCACCACAGCCCTCCCAAGCCCCTGGCTCCCTGACAACTATGATCACCCTTGCTGGCACCAACTCAAACTCATGAAGGGACTCAGTTCCCACTTACTCAAACTGCTCTCAGAGACTTCCAAGGCCCTCCAGACAGCAACCAGAACACAGTAAAGAGGCAGCTCTCTTCCTGCTTGCCCACCCCATCTCCCAGAGAAGTATCACAAAAGAGACCCATGAACAGAACAAACCCCCCATCTGTCTCATCCACATATACAGCATTAACATCCAGTTAACCTTGTGGATTAAAGGTAGCTTATTAGTGGAACATATGGCTCATTAACTCTAAGCTGCCAATGAACATGCTTATGCATAACCCAATACCTTCAGTCAAACTCTAAGCTGAGTTAGATAAGATTTCTTCTCTAAAACACTGACTACCTGTCAGTGATCCTCATGTAAACTTTAAATTCTCATTTAAGCCTTTATTTTTTATTTTAACTTCTCCTCTCACAAATTTTACCCATGTAACTATAGACTTCATATTGTCGCCATTTTATCTGTGCTGTGTAATAAATGAACACAAAACAAGATCTGGTAAGTTACTACTCACAGGAGCCTTGTTTCACTAGGGCTGGTTCCTTGAACTATCTTCTTTTCACAGCAGATTGCCACTTTTTCCGTATAAATTGGGGACTGGAGCTCCCTCATGTAAATCTTGAGCACTCTTATCATGCAGGTTTGTGAACTTCCTCTCCCACAGCACAGCCTCCCCAGGCAGAATAATGAGCTCCTTTTCCTCCAGGAAGGTCTGCATAACCTCCTTCTTCCACAGAAATATAGCCCAAATGGAGAACCAAACAAACGGAATGTACAGCTCATTGAACTACAATTTACCACTCTTGTTGGTCCAAGTGACAACACAACTGAAGTGTCAGAATGTCTTGAAGGCCTTCTGGGCCTTATTCCACATGAAAGAATATTTTATAGTCATTGTAATGTAGTAAACACAGGCTTTCAGACTCCATTTAGGATCTAGGTAAAACCTGTGTCAGAGATTCCCAAACGATGCTTGTTTCACAAAGAAATGATTAAGGCAGTAATTGTGGTTCTCACCTTTCTCTCAGACCACTTGTGCTGCCATAAATTGCATACAATAATATTCCTCTACTTAACATAACCACACTAAGTGCTACTCTTCATATCAGTGAACCCTTTCTGGTCTTTAAAAAAAAAAGTCACGTTTCCTCAAATTCATGGACAACTTGAATTTTGCTGTGTTTGTCAAATTATAACAATTATATTTGAACGGAAGAGAAAGATTCATTTGTGAGTGCAAATATTCATACAGAAAGCATTTTAAGGACAACAGTAACATTTAGAAACTAAGCAAACAAAAAAGGTCTTTCATCTATCTTGACTCTTTGAGATGTATGGACAGTCTTATAGTCAATTAAAAAGCTAGAAAAATATGGACTTATCCTACCTGTACTGAGGAAAAAAAAAAAAAAGAAAAAGAAAAAAAAGAAAAAAAATCAACAGAAGAAAAGATAGAGGAGGAAAAAACCTGTAGTTCTATACACAGCATACATGAGAAAACAACTAGCAATGGTAGAATTATTATTGACTTGATGCTGCTGCATGTGCAAGGGCTTTTCATCTAGATGAAGATTTTTCAATAAAGTCAGTTAGCTGATGGCAACTGAAATGTTAAGGGGCAACCTGAATGTTATTTACAAAAGAAAAATGTTTACTTCAGAAGTTAGTAGATATTACTTGATGCTGGGAAAAAAGAACTGGCCAGAGTTTTAAATGTGGTAACTGCTTAGCTCTAGCTCCAGCTCTGGTTCTAGACAAATCACTTGAAGAATCTCCCGGGAGTGAAAAATCAGCTGTTAAGACACACATTGTAAGAATTCAGGGCCTGAACTTGAAGGGTGGAAATTCACCTGGATTGTTGCTTTTTTTACCATCAAGATTCAGTAGGATTTGATTATTCTTCAGGACGTCTGCAGACATTCTTGACAAGGATTTATATAAGCTGTTGTATGGTAGTAATCACACAGATAATTTGAGTGAGGCAACTATCAAATATATTTATGTATTTAGTTAAGCTTTGTTCCTGTTAAGTCAGTAAGTCACAGACTTTGGTAGGAAGAGTTATGTCATCAAATTTTTTTTAAAAAGCATTTAAGAGATCTATTTAAAATGGAATATTATGACTTGTTATTAACAAAGTAAACGTAAAGTAACCATTATTTTCTTCCCTCTTTTATATCCAAACAAGCTGAAAACAGGTATGAAAAAAAGTCCGTAGTATACGAATAGATCTCTTCTCAATTATGATAGTTGTCATGTCCTGATGGAGGCATTATGACTGTATTTTTACAGTGCTAAAGCATTGTCACTGCTGTTGTATAGTTTTGCACACTTACCATTTTCCTAATAGTAACACTGACCACTTTTCTGAATAAATTTGCCATTGAGTGTTCTCACATTTCAGTGAGATAGTGACTTTACAATTTTACATTTACTTGTGAAATCATTTAATAGTAGACATGGGCAATGGATATGGAAAATGCCCTCCCATGTCCTTGGACTTGACCCAAGCATTAGGCCCCATTTGTCATTACAATTTGATGCTGAGACGTCTGTAAACACTCCCATCAACTGATGAGTCAGAGGAGATTTGCGGAAAACATGATTCAGTTTTGCCTTTAACTGGAGCTTATTCTCTTTTGCAGATACCACTAAATCATGTAGACGTATTGGCCCTCAGAAACCAGCAAAAATATATTGCTCAAGGTAACAAAAATTCTCGGCCACTCCTTTCTCTGCATAAAATGGCATGAATTTAACACTATTAAGCATGATTCTACTCAACAATTGTGCTGTCCCATATAGAATCACAGAATCTTTTAGGCTGGAAAAGAACCTTAAGATCATTGGGTCCAACCATTAACCTAACACTACCAAACCCACCACTAAATCATGTCCATAAGTGCCACATCTACTTGTCTTTTCAATACCTGTAGGGATGCTGACTCAACCACTTCCCCAGCCAACCTGTTCCAATGCTTGGACATTCACAATAGCCTCTTTATCATAGAAAATGATCTGCCAAATAATACCCATTATGAGATAGTATTTTTAAGTGAAGCAAAATATCCCAATTACCTGCTGTTGTGCAACCCCTCCTTTCTGCAGCAAAAAATATGTCTGCTTCACAGGACATGACACCATGCTGGGACTTCCAAGTTAGTGCCAGTTGTTAGCCATAAAACATAGGGCTAACGAGCCCAATAAAATACCATGTTGACATGTGTATTTAACTTCTAAAAATCCAAGCAGATATCTCTGCCTTGTACAGCACTGTGCCTTACAGACATATCAGGTTTTTTGGCACCTTCTCTAACATCCCTGTCACACTACCGCAACACATTGATGAAGATAGAGGTGACAGAGGAGAAAAATTTCCTGAGGCAGTGGAAGGAAAGATAAAACTGCAGCTGCCATGAACATAGGCAGAATAAGCCCTTGCAGAGATGTGAGAAATGCCTTTATTTCAATCTTTTCCAAAACTAGGCAGTTGCTACTGTACGTATCTAAGCTACAATCCACAGATTGGCTCTCCATTAGGCCCTGGAGCAGGTTGTTCCTGCCAGATAGGCTCCTGCTGCAGCAGAAGCACGGATAGAAGAAAAGATTAGAGGGAATTTGGTGAGGAGGAAAGATGGAGGTGTAATTCTTTTGGGTCTGGAGACAGGGAAATGATACCGGTGTCAGGAGCTGGGGGGAAAAGCATTCAGGAAAACGTGGTACTGGCTCCTTAGCTGACAAAAAGTGCAAGGGACTCTGAATAGGTAGTGCTTGCAAGGGAAAATTCCCTAAAGCAGTTACATTATTCCCAGTTCTGTAATATTGTAAATTTAGGTGTCCTTATGTTTGAAAAATACGCATGTGTGGTTGATGGGATTTGACTGCATATCAGAAATTATTTTCATGAGTTTATAAAAATTGCAGGTGTTCTCACACAGGAACAGACATGTGAGGTGGGGAGGATATAGGATAGAGGACAGCAGAGATGTCTTCCTTTAGAGGGACCTTTCCCTTTATTTCTTGGGAAAGAAATAGAAAACTAAGAATAGAAAGGAATCAGTACGGCAATAAAGACTGTTGATTATCCCTATTTAGAAGGCAGATTAGCTAGCAACTGCACCTCAGCAGCAGCGGAAAGGCATATACTAAGAATAGATTTTTCAACCTGAAGTTCTCAAACACTTTTGGAGAAAAGTATCATGGAATTTTATGTCAGATTATAAATTCCTTAGTCCAGTTTACTGCTTTACTATCATTTCTATTTTCAAGTTTTCCCAGATACTTAACCTGAGTCTTCCTTGTTGCAATTTCATTCTGTTAGAAGTAGTCTAATTCACCATGGTCTTGAAATTCCTTTCTCTTTGCACGCATTAAGACTATTCTTCATTCCTTCTGTGAATGCTTTGGTAAATCTGTGGTCATCCTTGTTGCTCTTCTCAGAATTGTAACTAACAGGGTAAGGGCTCTATACTTCTTGAAACTTGGGAGGTCAAACCAAAAACAAAACCAAGAGATGGGAATGATGCCCTAATTATAATAGGATCTTTGGGGGGGGGGGGGGGATAAACATTTTTTGTGGTTACTTTAGTAACCTTGAGTGTTAGATTTTTGGTGCAGATCTTTATCTCCAAATTTAACCAGATTCGTCCTTATTCCACCAATAGTGCCCTCAGCAAAATTGTAATGACTTTCATAATTTTACCTCTATCACCAAAGAAAGGTGTTCACTGAGGGGAAAAACACTTTCTTATGTTTTACTTTTTACATGGCTCCCTAAAAGTCTGTTACATCTGAGCACTATTAGTTAATCCAGCACAATCTTTAATACTTACGGAGCACAAAAACTTTCCAACTCCAATTTCAAATTTTGACATGTAGGAAGGTCGCTATCATAAGTCAGCTGATCTAGTATTACTAATTCTCGTAATACAGCCTGCAAACAGAACAAGCCAGTGGAATTATATAAAATGCTTGAAAGCAGGAAGGTTGGAAACCTATAAATTGATTAGTTAATGATCATGAGTAAATTGTTCCCAACATGCAGTGAATTTTGAGCTGCTTCATCTTAACTGTCACGTGGCCAAGTAGAGATGTCAACACTAGGGCCTTGGCACAGCTTTCTCACAGTTGTTGTTCCTAGTTGTGGCCTTAGAGCCAGTAAAGATCTTTTAAAGTCTCTTTTTCCATCGCTTTTTTCACTGCCCCCACATCAAGAAAATCATCATATTTCCTGGACTTACTGTGCACTAACATTCTCATTTCTTACCAAATACTTCATTTTGTGTCCGTTTTTTAAGAATCATGCAATGCATGAAATCTCTTCATAGCTATTATTAATAACTATTGAATATAAAATGCAGCTCTTCATTTCTTCAACACACTTCAATTGCTTGATCATGTTGAAACTTACTTAATATCAGAGTCTGACTGTGTGAATATAATAAACTGCCAGCTGGGAAGCATTTATCTAGCCCTGTCTTTATCCCAGCTAATACTGTCATTGATACCTCCACCCTTCTCTTTTCCTAAACAGGCTTACAGAACATTCAACTGCAGAACTAACTAAAAAAAAAGACTTAGCTAAAATTAGAATACAAGTTCTGAATGTTATTCTTGGAGGACTGCTATTATTAGGAATAGAATACCCAGAAGCCTCCATCCAGTTATGGAGATGCCGTTAGGACAGGTACAGTAGAAAATCATAGAAAGTTCAGTGGGTTTATTATTCAAATATATAACGCCAACAAAGAATGAGAAATCAAATGACTGAGGTTATAGAAGTGTTGCCAAAAATAAAAAACAGACTGCTGCCCACACTGTAACTTGCACTGAATCCTTTAAAAACCATTTGAATTGCAATACAAGGTTGGGTTTGATAAAAGATTAATCTAGTATCTCATAATCAAAAAATGATCATATCATACGTTTCAAAAGGAAGGTTTGCTAAAAAAGTTTGAATTAAGTTTTGTAATGAAGGAATTTACACCAAAATATCATCATCTTCGGTATCATTACAATCTACAGGGAACATTTATACTGTTGAACTTATGTGACTAAATTAGACTCTTCAAAAAAGGCTGCCATGTATTTATTCACACCAGAAATGTATTCTCCTCAGGGGCAAATTGAAATACCAAAGTGGAGATGCTTCCTCTCTAAGACTTTTCCTTTCTTCATCTATGTAAAAGCATCTGTTTCCTGGACTTTAACAACAGTTATCCTAAGGTAGTGCTTGAATTACAGGTTCTTTCTTAGTAAAAATAATAAATAAATAAGTAAACAGATACTTCTGTATTTTCCCTTAAAAAAAACAAGTTGGTATATCTTTTTTAAGGAATAAGAACTTCGTTGTTTCAGAGTCTTCTACCACCAATTGGACATCAGTCAGTAATGGCTCTTTTCTCCAAGGTCAACTGCCAAAAAAATTCATCTGTGAAAATAAAACTGAAAGGAGAGAGCACCTTTTGGCAATGATTTTAGATATTATACTCCTGAAAAATACAACTGTGTATAAAATTAGCACACTACTCTTTGCAACCACAATGTTTTGGATAGATTTTATGAGGATACCTGGGACATCTTCCCACAACGTATTTTTTAAACACTTGCCAGTTTCTGCAAGGTCTTTCCAAAGGGAAAAAGACGAAATGCTGCTAAGTATTTTTATGAACCTTAAGGGATCAGTTGTATCTGGCACAGGGAGTTTAGCTCTATCCAGAGAGAACTCCAGAAGACAGAGTAATCATTTCTACTCCCTTGCTTCAATTAGATGAACGAATTTTAATGTGAGAGCCCAAGAATTGTGTTCAGCTCAACTGCACATTCTGTCTCACCAGAGCATGCTATAACCAACTGCAAGAGCAACATACACTCCCTTCTTTCTCAAGCAACCCACTGACACCAGAATAAAGAATCTCCTTTCATTTACATTTACCTCAGTTAAATTTGCCTAAATGTAAATGAAATAAAGCTACATCAAAGTAAGTCTGGTTTGAGGCCAAAGCTAATACAAAGGGTAAGAGTTACAAACAAGGGAGAAAAAATAGATTCCAATTTAATATCACTTTACAAGATAACTCTAAGTCACAAAATATGTCCAGTGATTTGTCGTTCAGATTCCCTTCTTCAGTAATACATCAAAGACAAGGGCTGACATTTTGGTTAAGGTGCTTGATTGGGGCTGAAGAGATGCCAGTTTGTTTTCAACTTCTCAGAAAACTGTGGGCAAGTCATATCACTTCTAAAAACTCATATAATAACCACTTTACATCAAGACATACTCATTGGAAAAGATAAATATTTTGGCCAGTGTCCTAATAAATCACTCATTTTAATCTAATTTTTCTTGACTGTGTACTTCTCAGAAACTCAGATCAGTCCAGGAATTTCAACCACATCAGAGGTCAGAAGTCTGAACCTCGTGATCCCTCATATTAATTATAAACAACATCATGAGTCAAACAACATGTGCCAATGTAAAACAAACAAACAAACAAACAAACAAACAAACAAAAAACAAAAAAAACCAAACCAAAACTATGTGAAAATCCATTTTTTGTTGGAAGTCCACCAGTGGTTATGTATAAGTAAACAACTTGTGAAGGAGAGCAGGACAAAAGCAATAGAGGCACAGAGACTTCAAGGCCTTTTCAGTGGCCCAGAAAGTCAATCATGGACTGTATAGAAATGATGGGTGAATTTCCATCTGCTTTCAGTATGAATAAAGTTCCACTATCTGCCTCATGACTTGCAATTCCACTGAATGATGCTGTTTCTTTAAAGGAAGCCCAAAGGAACATGCACAGAACAGAGCCAGAGGTCCAAAGCTTATTTTTCTGAATACCTCATTTTTAGTATGCAATTATTTAGCTTCCAAGCTACTCTAAGATTGACTGATCATTACCACTTTAACAATAGTTGCTTTATAATATAGCATCTATTGAAGCTAGCGCAAACAAAACAACGATGCAGTTTTAGAAATTTTTTTTCTCTTTTGCACCTAACGTTAGGCGACTTCCTAGGTTTGTTTTGTACATTGTAAAATAGGTTGCACCTCAGTTTGGAAATGCAATAGAGAAAGGACACTTGCCAATACTGATCACTTGAATGAGATTCTCATGTGCTAGATTTACCTCAATGCTATAATTCATCTCTCACCTGATGTGAGCAGAATTGTTATTTCTTCAGCCATAGTTACCTTGCTTTGCAAACTCCCCAGTCCCTGCTGCACATCAGATCACCAGCAAAAGATGAAAGCACCTCCAGGTATCATAACTGCCTCTGCTCCTTGGTATTTCCATACTTATTGTTGTACTTGAAATCCAAGAACAGTGGACAGAGACTTCTGGACAAAGGCTGTAATTACTGACACCCTAAAATAACCACAGACTCAATCCAATGAAACAGGGCATTCTGAGAATTTAAAAAAATAAACTGTAGTAGCATTTTTACATCTACCAATGACATTAATCTACAATTCAGCATTTTCCCTGTTCTTCAAAGCCTATTAGTGAGTATGTTACTTTCTTCCCTCAGTTAGAGTCAGGCTTTTTAAATCTTGCAGGGGGAGTGTGTTGCTGCAGTGTAAGTTTTAAATCTGTGGCATTGCTATGCCTACAAAGCTGCAATCATGAGGAAATACTCTTTTCTCTCTAGACATATATAGTTTTTTTGCAGTTAGAGTCATCAGTACACCTTGGGGAAACAAAGTAGATATCAACCTGATATAAGTAGGAAGTTAAATAGTGCTTTGGCATCACTGAATCCATGTGCTATTGAGTCTGTTCATTATAAAACAGAGAATATTTCCCCATGGGTGAAAGGAAATTAAAAGTAATGTAGAAAGACTCTTCAGTGACAAGCAAGAACTTGATTACTCTGTGGCTTCATGAAGGAAATTCTACTTCAACCTACTTAACCTTGCTTCAGATGACCTGGCCTTCAAATACAGCTTGATGCCTAACTCCTCTTCAAATCGAGATGAAGCTCTAAGTCTCAGCTTCAGTTCACATCTTTGCCTATATGAACCTCACATGTCTCTTATTTCAGTATCCTGCCAAAATTTCATAGTAAAAAAGAAAGTGATCAGACACACCAGTTATTCCATCTCAGTGAGTCAAAAATATGTCTGTACTGAAGACCATAGTATAACATGAATCATGCAATGTAACTTTAAAGGAGTCAGCATGGGTACCAATGCTGATTCATCTTACATGAAAGTTTATTTGCCACAGTCACGCTTCTTTTAATATTTAGACTTAGCTTTAAATGAGCCAAGTCAGATATATCCATGCTAAACTGTCATTTACATTACAAATATATATTGTTTTGCTTTGCGCTGTGCAAGGGGAAAAAAACCCCACACAAATCTGCTTGCAATATTTTAGGAGGTCCAAGCGCCTAGGTATGGTTTCTGTAAGGTGAGGCTGGGCTGCCCTGAGCCAGATACCGCCGGCTCCCACGGCCCCACTCCCGGGCACAGCTGAGCCCCTCGGCCACGGACTGGTGCCTTGGGGAAAGCGCCGCTAAGGAAGGGCAGAACGCTGCCCGGCGGTGAGGGGAAAAGTGTGAGAAACAGCCCTTAAATTAATTTTCCCCAGGTCAAGTCTGTTTTGCCCATGATGGTAATTGGTGTGTGACTGCCCTGTCTTTGTCTTGACCCACAAGCTTTTTCATCTTATTTTCTCCCGCTGTCCTGTTAAAGAGGCCAAGCTAAAGAGCAACTGGGTGGGAATTTGGCAGCCAGCCAACATTAACCCACCACAAGTATCTATTGAAAGTATTGAGCATCTAATAAACTGATTATTTAATAAAAAGCCAGTGCTAGAATACATGTACAAATAGAAACAGATCAATGGATATAGATAACATGGTGCCAGGGTTGTTAATAGAACTATTTGGCTTTTAAATGATGGGTTTAAAAAAAATAAAAATAAAAATCAGTACACAAAAAGTAGCAAAAGGTAGAAGTTATTGAAGTAAAAGGAAAGGGAAGTACTCTGTCAGTCTTCAGAATAAGAGGAGGACTGATGCCAACAATTACCAAATCATAAGTCTAACTGGGGAATTCATATTAGAAAGAAAAGTGACTCTTTTATACCCATGCTCCACAGAGACGTGCAATTATATTAACCATTAGATTAAAAGTAGAATGCCTCATGGGACACTAATGTCTTCCAGGTTTCTGACAACACAACTGTTAGGTCTATGCTTCAAGAACCATAATCAGCAAGAATATATGTATAAGACTCTAGAGAAAAAAGGAAACCCAATTTTCTTTTAAAATTAAGTATCTGAGGCAAGAACACACTGTGTATAACTAATTCAGATTGGTTTGGATAGAAATACTAACTACCAAACACACTGCAAACTAAGTGAAACAAACTAACTGAAACAAAGCAAGAAAGCTCTCGATTTATAGAATGAAGTACGGTATACAGTTAGCTACTAGCTAGCCCTATTGCACTTGTTCTGTAATTACCAGGACAAAGGCTTAACTATTGTACTCTTAAATGAAGCTTCTGTTCAGACAGGCAAATGTTGCAAAACCACAATGAACAAAATACCTGCAGTAAAAATGGACATGAAATAATCCAATTATATGGAAACATGAATTACTTCTTCTGGGAAGGGAAAATGAAAGTTTGAACTGGGAAGAAGAAACCTGGAAAGGCAAGGGACCCGGGGCCGGGGGGGGAGAGGAACCAAAGGAAAAAAAACCCACAGAGCTGAATTATGTGGAGAGCATTTCCTAAACCTCTGGTCAAAAGTGACAAATGGAATGTCCTCGGCACCATGCAGATGAGTATAGACACACCAGTCCCAGCCTCAGGAAGTTTGCAATTGCCTTGTCAGGCAGGCAGGCAGGCTTAAACAAAGAAATGTGAGTGAGTTGGGAAAACAAGGTGATAATAAAAGAAGAATTTAGCCTTAAAACAGCTAGTCTGTATTAGACGTCTCTGGTAGAGGACATGTGAAGCACCAGCAATAAACTGTCCATTTTGTTGATTCCTGCTCTATTTCAGATCAAAGAGCAGGATGGCAGAGAGTGTCACTGTATACCTCAGCTGAAAAACTAATTTGTCGAACAGTTGAAAAGGAAGAGTAAAACTTAGTAGCTAAAATGCTTTCATTCCCTAGCATTTGGGAAGGAAACACTAAACATCACCTTGGTTGAGATTTATAGCGAGACACTTCATACACTATTAAAAAAAAAAAAAAAGTGATTCATTCTTCACTGGCAACAGGGTAGATGGGAAGTCACAGAGCAATTTATACTAACTTTATTGTCTGTTTTCACTTTTTTAGAGTGGAAATGGTGTCCACTATTTATACGTTTATTCTCTTCCATTAGTGGTTTTTAATTTACTGTTTTACTGGAGATACCACAAATTAAAGATGGAAAATACATTATTCTCTGCATAGTTTAATGTGTATTCCTTCTCCTTTCCAAAAGAGCAGAAACTTCTTCAGTTAGTTCTTCTGATCACTCTAAATGATTTAGTCATGACTTTTCCTAGTGCCTGTTGACACTTGTTTTAATCACTATAAATGAGGTTGCCAGAGAACATTAGCCCTTATATGTACAGCTACTAACCCTTCAATGCAAGGTCAAGTCTCAGACTCATGTATCAAAAACAAGCCACTGTTGGCCTAGTCTCACCCTTATTTTTGCAATGAGAGATCACTGACTTCTGACTCATTTATCAGCTGCTGAAGATTTGTTTGTTTGTTTTTCTTTTAATTGTAACAAATGCTTCTTAGATGTCTGTAAACTTTGTTTTCATTTTGTTTATGTTTTCCTGGAAAAGTGTTTTCCTACAGAGGTTTCTGAAGCAGTCATCATCTCTTCTTTCCCAGATCTTTGTGTTTTGGGACACAAAATTCAAGTAGTGACCTGTCTGCTGCCAGATGTAGGATATCACATTATGTGTAGCACAGGGGAAAAACATGCCCAGAAACACAGATTTCTAAGAACTGCAGTCACTTATTCCAGGAATAATATTCCTGATGTACACCATACTGAAGCCATGACCGCTGGGTCCTGTGTTTTTTCACATATGCTCACAGCATGGACAGCAGTTCTACAAGCTGTACATTAGAACCAGCCAGTTTGTCTACTTACTAAGTCACATTTTATGGTTTGTGTCTGGCATAACTATGCCTTGAAAAACATTTGTTTCACGCTTGAAATCAGTCAGACCTGAAGACAGTTGTTTCTCTGTGACATCCCATTATGCCAATCAGTACTCACCAAACTTCTACAGGAGAAAAAGAATGTTGGTTCAGTGATAACAAAAAAGACAGAATTAGATTAAAAAAACCTCTCACAGATACTCACTTGCCTAGTGTTACAAAAACAGTGGCTGAAAAATGGTTTGTTAACTCATGAGTCAACAGTATCACTACGCAAGATACACTTGCATGATGGATTATTTCAAACTGAATCTGATTCCAGAGTTGAGGAAAGCTGGAATCTCTTCTATTTTGTGATCCTTGTTCCTCCCAACTATACCTTATACTCCGGGAACATCTGTATGATAGCTGGGTTTTCTGAAGTGCTAAATAATATGCTACCAATTTTATGTCCTTTAGGTTGATCCCTGAGGTTAACTATTTCAAACCTATGAAGCCTGTCTACTGTATCTGATAACCAAAGTCCTTTGAATAATGCAGTGATCTTATTTTCATAATACTCTTTTAAAAGAAACAAAATCTGATTATTTCTTACATATACAGTCAGGGAAAAGAAACCCAAAGAGAGCACTGTTTTACACAGGAAATTTATGGCAGAGCCTAAAGCTTAAGCCCAGCTTTCTGCCAAGCCACTCTTCTGAGCCTGAACCTCATAGGCATCCTTTCAGCTTCCCATTTATACTCAAAAGTATAGTCTATTTACATACTTAGCATTTATAAGAGTTGAGCTTGATCCCAGCCACAGTTCTCCCCTGCTATGCTGCCATAACCACACAAACAGGGACAAAATATTTCTGCTAGATTAAGGCAAATCAAGGAATGCTCAAGCTTCTAACTTCCTCCAGTGGACTCTGTCTACGTGGAAAGGTGAAACTACATCTACTCTAATTTACTTTGGCATACAAACTCCTCCCCTCACCTGTTCTAAAGAGCAAAAGGTGACACATGCCCATTGGATATACATTTGCTCTAATGCCTTATTGGGCAATTAGAGATTTCTAAAAAAGTTACCACAATTCTTTTCCTATCCTACTCACTTATTCACAGAGGATTGTAGATGATTCCTGTGGTAGAGCATTCTTTAAACACTAATTTAAAGTAGCAGCAGCCAGTTCTGTTCAGCTACCCAAGGTCTGAGTAGGAAAAAAGTATGTAGTAGTATTTACTGAAGAAAATAAGGGAAAAGAGGCAAATGATTCAGGACTGGAATTTATGCAACTAAAGCAAAGCACTTCAGCAATCACAGTGTGCTGTGTAGCAATCTGCCACCAAGAACAGAGAACAATAAAACGATGTCGGAGTTAAAACTATGCACTGCCATATGGTAGATTGGGAGTACCTAACCCTGACACAAATACCTGAAAATTTCTACTTTTTTGTACTTTCAGAATATCCTCAGAAATGAAATCAAATGTAATTCATGTCTTGAGGAACAGAAACTGTCACTTCTCTCTTTGAAACTGAGAGCTTGCCCCCACATTGTAGGAATGAATTTGAAAGGAAAAAGTGAACTATGAGAAACCTTTCTGATAACAGGGGAAAATGCATCATTTCCAAACTGCCTTTTCCTTGTAATCAAATTCCATGTAAAGGTTGTCATAGGAATAACATGCCAGCCAATTGCTCACATCAGAGACTTCTTTGAGGAGTTTTGCATGGACTCAAAAGCTCCCATGTCTCTCATCTACTGCCATTGCTTTGGTTAGCTGTTTCTTTTCATCTCAAATTCTGATGCTATCAAATTCCGAGAAGCAGGTAGTAAGAAAAGTAGGGGGGATTGTGGGGAGAAGGCTGCCTGCTTGAGTTCTTTTAAAATATTCATCGTTGTTTTCAAAATATTTTTATAAGGGTAACTTGCTAGGGAATTGTCTGTAAAAAACCCCACTGCTGCTCTCCGAAGTGCTTCAGACTGCTGACTGCCAGAAAGTGGGGGTGGAATGGGAGGAGTTCAGCTGGCAAAAACGTGCACCATGGAAAAGATATTTTCAGTAAAACACTAAACTTTCTTTTTTTTTTTTCAGTTTAGTTCACTTTTTAATTTTTGGGAAAATAGTCAGTGCTATTTTTCATTCTCTGACCCATTTGTAATGTCCTGGAAAGATCTATTCTGTGTGCTGAACTAGACTTCTGGCAAAATGAAGATGTTGGTCCCTCAAAAATCTATCCCCAGTTGAGATTAGTTATATTATAATAAAAGACTTTGGATGTTTTCAACCCACACTGGCCCATACATAGGTAGCAGTCACATGCACATAACAGGAGGGGTAGTCTAGAGGACAAGAGTCCTGCACACACATTCAAGACATAAGAAGTTTGTTTACACTGAAACACTACAAAGTAACATTGGGAATTAATTAGGGATCACTAGCTGCTTGACCATAGTGCTATATGCAGATATTGACAGGCTTTTGACAGACATTTGACAGTGAATTAAAATGAGTTGGCTAAATCTCTTGCTGGTGGCAAGTACTGTCAGACCCCTGACTGTTGTCAAACCCTGAAAACAGGGGAAAAAAATCAGTACAGAGCAACCAGAAGCTAAGAGATTAACTTGATGTGCTGGGCTCCCCCCAGTTCAGGAACTAGGCTGTGGAAGCGTTGGATGTGTGTGACTTTTGGGCAGCAAAGTGTAGTGGAAGATGGGATGTGTGGGAGGTCATGACAGTAGCAACTTCAGGGGAATAGCTAACATGTTGTTAATTCACATTCTGACTTACTAAAGTAACTAAGATCCTGATCTGACTTCTCAAAACTCAGCAGTATGTATATTCTAATTTCAAACTTAGTTTCATCACCTGACAAACAGCAGAGTGAAACATAGGCCACACTCACAAGAAAATTGGGAAACTCTTCTAGTAACTTCATAGTCAGCACTAGGAAACCATCTACACTAAACCTGATTTTTCCTGATTTCCCATAAGCTACTAAAAAAAAAAAGGGGGGGGGAGTGTGCTTTTCATCTGAAATACCACCTGTATGGAATTCTGGAAGAAGTTAAAAAAAAGGATAAAACTCACTGTCTCAAATTAAGTAAATTATACAGTCTTCACTCTGAAATCCTTGGCATCTCTTAGAAGACTTTTTGTGAGAATTTGGAGAAGGTTCAAGGTATGTTCTTGATAGGTGCACATAACCCAAGGACTTTTTTCTGCTTGATCTAATCAGCTGCAGTACTAATCTCTTCAATGTGCATGTCTGATGCTTGCAATCAGTCATCATTAATATAATCTTTTTAGGCATCTACAGAATAGTTTCTTTAAAACATACTATAAATAATTACAGTGCTCACAGCATCACTTAGCAGTTAATGTTTGACACTTCTGCCTAATGACCGTCTCCAACCTCATACAAGGGATGAGATGACCATGTCACCTCTGACATGGTATAAATTATTTCGTGACTGTACGGTGAAGAGTATTAACTTTGCAAAATAACCTAACCTTGACAATTCAAAATGCCTCCTAGTACACCTACTCTTAGATATTATGTACTCAATAGAAAACTGTATTCAAGATATACAGTTTTTTAGACTTATAGGAAATACTAAAAAATCTCTGAAAGACCAAACTCCTAAAGAAAGACTCAATGGAACTTGCTGGAGCAAGGTCAAGAGAAAATGCACACCTTTATCACAGGATTTCAGTGACTTCAGTCAAGATACTCTTCTTCCTAAGGTTTTCCATTTAAGATCAGTGATACCACACAGTGAAAAGTTAAGCTCCAGTACCACAAAATGCCAGGCTTCATGCCATGTATGCAAAAACATAAGTGCTATATGGATCCATTTCTAACACACAGAAAGAGATTTTATTTGTATACAAGAGTTTGAATTACTAGGTTCTACAGAGTATTCTGTGTGCACTAGTTCTCATGCTGCACTAAAAAAGAAAGCTATGAGTTGAAAAACAATGAAAAAAAATAGATGGAAGAAAAAAGAAAAGGGAAGGTAGGTTCAACAGAGCACAGTGCACGAGAAAAAAGACTTTATCTCACCTAACAGATCTTGGAAATGCAGCAGAGGAAAGTGGTCTGGTTTTTCATTTTCTCTTTTTTCCTTTGCAAGCAAACAGAAATATATCAAAGATAGACATCTCCTTTATCATTCACTCCTCCTATGCAGAAAAATCTGCAAGGCATCAGATTTAGAGCTAGTAATTCAGGTCAAAAGCGGTAACATTATTTAAGTAGTAACGTACAAGAGAATACAGACAGTTCTTTCTATTCATTACTAGTTTGTGCCCATACTGATTTATCTGTGAACTCAATTATTCACTTATTTTCTCAAATGAGTTTTCACTCAGAAAACATATCGTCTCTCTTATTAATGTCAGCCTTGATCAATGGCATGCTGAAGAGGATGAAAGTATATGACTTGTTGAAGGGGCTTTGGAATAGGACCACCACAGCCTCATTGCAAAGTAATTATGATTTTTCTTTGGTTTAATATTACCTTATGCCAAGTAACTTCTCTTTGCCTTGCTGTTTGAAACAGTATCTCTTTTAAAGTAATAGTATGCATTGGGTTCAAATTCGTGCTGCTATTTCAGTTATTTCTTTTCTGCTGACCTGTTGGAGGTGCATTTCCTTTCTTAATCTATAGTTCTGAAAAATATTGTTTGTATTTTCTGTGTCATCTGACAGCTATCTTAGGACTAGCTAGGTAGCAAAATATTTTCCTATGGTTTTAATTATTTTATTTTGCAAAAAATTTTTGAGAAGAAAAAAGGTGGAGTGGTTATGGGGTAGAATAATGTGCATAATATAGAGGTACTTTTGCACATGTAATTTAAGATTTTCAAAAGTATTTAGGTGCCCATGTATAGCCTGACATCTCGTCAAAAGCATCTAAATAATAAAAAACTTAATACATGATTTTACATATATAGCTATGAAAAGCTAACTTTTTTGTATGTAAGTTTCAGACATGTTGTTTCCTTTCTCTCCTCGCTCTCTGCACTTGTCCACCTCCGTCCCCCGTATCTGTATGTGCAATCTTTTCTTGAGGCAGCTTTAAGCTATTGCTGACTCTTTGCATGGCACACTTTGTACCGTGTTAGATTCTTTAAAGACACAGCCAATGATGAAACATGAAATTAATTTCATGATACTTTGAAACAGTGACTTGAAGACTGACATTTCTGTTTTCACAAATACCCACTTATGTGTTTTTCAGGACAGAATATTGTTTCATTGAACACTTTTTGACAACTTTTCAACTGGCTGCTAGCCAGAGATAGATACAGAATAAATAAGTTTATCACATTTTATACTTATTAGTTAAACAGTTTATGATCCCCACAAATAATCATACATCCATTTCACATTGTGAAATCAGTATTTCAATGACAAGATTTTGTTTGTCTGGAAGAGAAAGTATAAAAACTGCATTCAGCTTTGTCTAAGATATATTTTCAATTATGAAAACTTTTGAAATATTATTAATCAGAGCGATGAAAATATCCTTGTTTCTTCAACTTCAGCATAGGTGACAACCACGTTCATTGTCTTTGAAGTCTTGTCCTACCTTGACTTTTGGCTGTTGTCATTGTCTATTTCTTTCATGCAATCTTTGGAGGATTTTCTCATTTACCTTCATCTCAAATGGACTTCAAGAGAATGCCATTAATTCAACTCTATCATCTTTCCAGATCATAAACCTAAAGGAATCCATACCAGAAGTTCATTAAATGCTGTGCCTCATCTCCAGTGACAGCTGAACACAGATAATAAATAAATAGAATAAAGAATAATAATAAAGAAGCATATTTTAACCCTTCCTCTGATCAGTTCACCCATTTGCAACTTAAGGAGCTAGGCATATTTCCCGTGCCTTTAGTAGCCCTCAGTGGATTTCTGTGGCTTACAATCATATTGCTTCCCACATAACCTTTAGCCACAGATGTTGTGAATGCAAGAATTTCCACAGCTTAACTGCATGTTGCCTGAAGAATTACTGCCTTCTGTTTGCCTTGAACCTGACACTCTCTAGCTTCCTCTTATGCCCTAATTCTTGATTACAGTTTTATCCAACAGTCAGTCCCTTTCCAAGCCACTAGTGATTTTTTTAAAGTCTATGGTATCCTTCCTCATATCTTTTCCAGGATGAAGAATCCTAATTCAGTTGTCTCTTAAAATGAAAGTACCCATAGTACAAAGTACAAAGTACCTATATGCTTACTGGCATAAGCAAATAATTGTTGCCTTAGTACTCATCTGCTTTTCTAGGTTATTTTTATGCACACTGTATGACAGAGGTTCCTGCAGAAGTACTCTGTCACTGTGACCCTGCTAATAAACTTCAGTAAAAATTATTAAGCTTACAGACTCTCCAGGAAATTCTTCTTAACCATGAAGCTTTTGAAGGCTCTCATCTTGCATCACTACATTGTACCACTGTATTCTCTAGCCTTGACAGCTTAAATTCATTTAGACATTGACTTTGCTAGTCCACAGTTCTTCCCTGGCCATCCCTTATTTTTTCTCCTTCCCTGTTATATCAAAGAGAATCTGTCATTCACTACCCACACTATCTCTCATTCCATTACAGGAAGGTAATTCCCTGCTTGGAGAGGCCCATGAAGCCTTAGTAAGTTACTCTACACCATCATGTTTGTTCTGGGCAAAGAAGCTGCATATAAACACAGAAAGCTGATCTTAAACATTTATTTTTCCATTATACCTCAAAAAATAACATACAACCAACCTTCAACATAAATTGTGAACCAATATTCTAGATGTCACAGCCTATTTTGTTGTCTACAATCTTGCTCCATGGTTTTACAGCTTTGCCCTGCAAACTCCTTTATATTTGCTCTCACATACTGTTGGACCCATGTTTTGCAGAATGCGAAGCCTGGATAACAGGCTCCTGACCCACAGCTAAAATTCCTTGGCACCAGAGGCCATATGCACAAAGATATTTGTAAACCTAACTTTCCGGTGACATCAGAGGGGACAAAGGCCCTCTTCTAGAGGGGAGAAAGTATTTTTATGGTCTGAACTCACTGAAATAACATTAAGAGATGCATCTTAACATTTTTGTATCATTGAAGTGGTTTCAGCTCTATTTAATAAAGACAGATTTAGTTTACATATCAAAGTACTGCTTGTTTTTATTGATTGTCAGTATGTGCAAGATACATAAATCTTTATATATAATTTGGAATTTTGACTATGTTAATATCAATCAGCTGATCAGTCAGCTTAACTAGGAACAAGCATATCCAAAATCTTTGTTCTGCCAGATACACATCTGAATTATACAAAGCATAAATACATAAAACAGCTGAAACATCTGAAGAGAGTTCAAAGTTCTCCAAAGGACCCCTGTTGCCTTCCATCAGTCTCAGAACCCTGCTGTTTAGAAACATTAAATGCTTGCACTCATTCTAATGTTTTGTTGTAAAGACTTTATCTGTTTGACTCAGTGACAGTACCTAGTTGCTGTTGTCATCCCCACCCACAAGGGACTGAGGCTGAAGAATAATTGTATGTAACTTTTAACAGCTGTCTTGGATTTTTCTAAGTTCTACAGATTTTTGTATCTAATCCTAAAGTTTCAACTCTTATTTGCACCACTTGAAAAGCTTGTCTAGTCAGCCGACTTTTGCCTCACCTCATTGTTGTTCTGGATTCTGCATATAGCAGCTAAACAATTAAACATGCCATTTCACCTCTACCATATTTTGCTGAACATCAGAGGTCATGAATTCAAATATTTGCACTGATTGGAACTACTTTTGTGACAAAAAATGTCTTCTTCCACCCACTCATACTAATATACTTAGTGGTATTTGATATCTTTCATGTCTAGTACTCCCCTTTTTGAAGGATATTGCCTTGTTTATTAGCTCTAGAGCTACAATTTCACAGTGAACTCATGGACTTGGACAGCGTGCCAGATGAACAGTATTTTTCACAGAAAAATATTTTTCACAGAAATAGGAAGTTCTGGCTTCAGGGATTTATAAGTTTTCTTAACTGGCATCAGAAGTAACTCCATCTAACAAGAACACTTTGCACTTCATAATTAATCAATTGTAAGCTGGTTTTGTTCCGTTAATAAGTATTATCACTAATATATTGCCACAGTTCATACTTCAACAGTAAATAAGCGCACCTGCAACAAGTTTTTCACAACAGGTTTTATTCTTCCTCTGAAGAACCTCACTATTGAAAGACTGTATTTTCAATATCTCAGGTTTATCCAGAAACATGCATCAGACCTGTTCCTATCTTTGCCATGTTATGTTTATACTGTCCAGTCGGTCCTGTTTATAAAATATACCTTTATTCTTTGGGTGCCTACCTTGAATTGCACATAGTGGGAAAGAATGTCAATTGGCCCTAGCTTCTTCATGAACATAATGGAAAGATAAGGAGTAACTGAACTCCAGGGATAAAGCAAATAATATTGAATTATAAGCCATAGGCACTGACCAGCCAGATTAGGACAAGAGATGAGCAATAATTTTTATTACATGATATAAACAGCAAGAGAGAACAGAGACAGGTGAAGCCTCAGAAAACTCCACCTTGTACTTGGCATGGTTGGGGCTAAGCTGGTACTGGCGTAGACTTTTCTTGGGGCTGTGTATGAGGCTTTTTCTTCCTGCTCTGGGACATCAGAAGAATGAGTGTTTTCTGTATTTTTTTCATGTCTTTTTAAGGAATCACAGCAGGCTATGCCTACAGTACACAAGCCTTTAAAATATTTACCTGTTACCTCAATAACTGTACATTAACATGTACTTCACAGAATACCTTCTATTGACATTTCTTATTGTTGTGTCCAAAATGCATGCCCATTTAATGTTTTTCACAATGTGCATGCACACCACTTGTTTCTCCCAAGCTAACTTAATATTAACAGTGTCTGGGAGTGATAATCCTGAATTTAAGACTTGTTTTTACACAATCAAATGGAAAACAGGTCATTTCCCTTTCCAGTACACCCTCTGCTACCACCATAATTTGCTAAATGTTTTGGGCATTTATTTACAACACAACCAGGAACTATTTTTATTCCAATGCTTAACAAGGAATATGGCAAAACTTATCCTAACATCCCCTCAGGAAAAAAAAAAAACAACTTTGTTGTTGTGCTCTTGACTTTGAGAAGTATCAGGAAGTTTGTTAAAAACTGCTGAGCTCCTAGGAGAGCTAGAATCTGTCTCAGCTCTCCCCTACAGGGTACTGCAAACAGCCACGAGGTTCCCCTTTGTGCACGCAGGCCAAAGAAGTACACTGCAACCTATTTTTTCAAGTTCTTCTTTCCAGAAGCAGGAGTATACAACAAGGTTCAAGACCATCAGTTCAACACTATGAAGAGGCACCACCAGTTAGCAGTAGCATTGATCTAATTATTTTAGAGTAGCTGTGGATAAGGGCCACGCAGAAAAGGAACTGAATCTTCAAGCCATATTCTTAAGGATATTTAGACACCAAAAGATATAGTTACAGGCTCAAGTAATTCTCTAGGTACCATTGAAAAACAGTTTTTATACTTAAATAATGCTCCAAGTTTGTCCCTATTTCTCAGTATGTTCTTATCCTTCCTCTTCTCCCTTCCCTTTCACACACTTCCATACCCACTTACCTTTGGTGTACTGCCCTTGGGAGGCATACTTATGTGGCTGGCATACAGAGTTTATGTAGGTTTAGAGACATTCAAGTGACATGAACAGAGGGAACACACCTAAAGGCTTTTCATGGTGTTGGGGCTGACCTTCCCTAGCTGTAGCCTGTCCATGTGTTTACATCTTTCTTCCTGCACAAAATCATTTCACCTGATTTCTGTTCTTGCCTGACCTCCCACTGCCTTCTTACTTCTCTTTCACCTTTCTCTACAGAAGCTTAACTCCCCTTTTAGAAAAATCCAGTCGTCATCCCCAATCCTTTACCTATTATTGTGGTACTCCTGCTACTTTACAGACTGAGTTGTATCTGCCTGTGAGAGTGCATGTGTGGTTGCCTTTTTCTGTACTACACAGAGAAAAGGGCAAAATGCCTCCTCTACTTTGTTCAAGTGAGTTTATAGACAGTGTATGAGCACAGCCTCACTAACCAGGGATAGCACTTTGCACAATGCAGCCTTCTTTCGTTTGTCCCTGCACAGTCCTATGATAAACATGACATTGTTCTTCACACTGTGGTCTATGCACAAACCTGGAACAAGACACATATCACTGCTTTTGATGGCAGGGAAACACACTTCATGCACTTGCATAAGCAATACATTTACTGGCAAAGTTAGCAAAGACTGTTGAGTAAGTGTCGCAGCTGAATGCTCTCTGCTGCCTGAGATGAGGTGCAGGTGTGGTTAGGCATGGGACAGAGTGCTGTGAGGACAACTGGGCTGGAAAGGCAAGTGTCAGTGGTCACCACAGCTGTGACATGTCATACCTTCCCAAAGTTTTCCACCACTGCACATTCCCAAACCTAGACTTCTGGCAGAGAATGAACAGCCAGAAATAACTAACTTCTGGCCCCTCCCTGGTAGAGCTGCCAGCCATGCGAGGAAGCAGCCTTCTTTGCCTGGGCCTGCAGGCAACGCTTACACTACAGTGTATGTAAGCTGTTTAAAGCAACAGTTAGAAGGCACAGGCAAATATGGAGCAATGTGATAGCCTTTCACGTCCTGCAGAGACCCGTCTCTTGCGTTCACCACGAGGAAATTGAAGTTCAATTGAATAGGCTGTTATAAGAGCCTACATTCACCATACAAAGGAGTTTCTTTAATAGATTGTAAAAGGCTAAACTGAGATGGTAGAAAGAAAATGTCTCTTAATTCCCTCCAAACGATTTATCCCATCTTTCACTGGAGCATCAGGCTTTAGTCAGGAATGAGGCGTGCATTTAGATCGATGGGGAACGTAAAGGCACTTCTTTGATCCAATATCACAGGTCTTCATGTCCTTTTGGATTTTTCTTGGATTTACATAACTGGTAACAAAGTTTAAATAAATTATTGTAAGCATCTTCTGAGGTGACATTATGATTCGTACTATGTTGATAATGCAAGGGGACGGTGAACGCAATGATGCAGCATTGATGGTGCCATCCAGAAATCATTGGTTTTCTGCTGCTTGTCGGTGAGGTGTCAGTGCCAGCCCAGCAGAAGCAGGACTGTCCCAGGCCATGCAAGACCAGGTCACGGGCATCCCATCCTCACGGTTGCATTCCTTCTTTGAAGGGAAAATATTGCTGACAGAAAGGCAAAAGCTCAGTTTGCTCACACTTCATGAAGGGGTAGGTGGTGGGGAGTTTATTTTAGCCTTTTACAGAGCAGAAATGGTGCCCATGATGAAATGTTTATTTGATTTGGTTTTGATGAGGTTCTTTTGCCTAGCTGGTAGAAGCAAGCAGATGCACATTATTTTGGTTATCAGTCTGGGAAAAAACCAGGTACCTGCTCTGCCACAGTCACTTGAGGCAAGGAAGGGGTAGGCGTGTAGGACTGGGCTAAAGGCATGTTCATTAAGGATGGAGCCAGCATTCTCCATCACAAAAGAGAAATAACGCCATTCTGCTAATGGGGTAACAAGACTGAACAAGACGGAGACTCACTCTTGATGTCACATCATTTCGACTTTCAGCACACATTGGGCATGGGGGGGTATGTAAACGTAGAAAAGCTGTAGAAGGAATTTTATGCCATTTTCTTTGAGCTGGACTATATATCTTATGAAACACCAGTGGGTCTTGTTTGGTATTTGTGTGTAAAGCTAAAAGTACAACAAGGCCAACAAGAATGAGATGGAAAAAAGTCCATGACTACATGGGTCTCTCAAACCGGAAAGCTGGTATTTCTATTGAAGTTGTAGTGCACTAGCACTAAGATTTAATTCTCCTCCAGTAGTAACTGTGCAACTGAAAATCTCTCCCACAATACATTAGCAAAGAGTGGTAAATATGATGGTAAAAGCTAGAGGGGTGGATGGAGGACAAAGGCAGAGATTGAGAAACTGGTGCATTAAAAAGATATATAGATAGGATAATTTGAAGCAAAACCTCAGAAATTAAGGCTTTTCTGAAAAATCTAAAGCACAGCCCCAACCATGTATCAGTTGAGAACCTGGATTGCTCTTGTTTAGCATTTGTATGTAAAGGTAAATCCACCATTTCCACCATAACTGCAGCCCACCCTGAGGACTCAGTGACTTTCAATTGAAATAATTACATTTTGGAAGAGCCCCATGTCACAGACTTGTGCCTGCCACATATGTGATCAGCAGAAGAATTTGTATCAGAGACCAAGGTTATTAGGGTCCTGATATCTTTACTGGCTTCCAGGTCAACTCTCCATGAGTTACTTCACCTCCTTTTTGATATTTACTTTGCAGCTTGAATGCTGCTTTCAGAAACTGTGTTGGCTTTATTGTTGTCTTGCTTTTGATACATATCCCTAAAATTGATATTCATACAGACTCTGCCAAAAAAGAATGTGTTTCAACATACAGCTAAGAACAAATTTTATCTTTCCCAGGCCATTGTGGAAGAAACAATGAAAGTGAGACCTTTTTTTTTCCACTAGCAATTCTAATTAATTTATTACACTGACATGCTGCATTTACCATTCTTCTTTAATTACAAAGTTGACGTAAACGTCCCATGATGCCACATCTGTGCTGATGTATACTGTTGAATTCTTTCTTTGTGCAAATAAGATGTAAAAGGGAGAAGGAATTAATCACTGTGACAAATTGTCAGAATAGCACTTTTAAAAAGATGAAGTGGGTACCTTGCAATCAGGAAAAGAAAGGCAGAGTGTGGAGGGGTAGGGGGAATACATTTTAAAAGTTTGTCAAACAAAGGCAAAGCTGAGCAGCTTTAACTAAAATACCTTTTATTGGCTTTCCTGTGGTAATGTTTGAGAGCCCTGGTCTTGGGCTTGTCTGTACCCTTCCTGCACTGCACTCATTTCTAATGAGGTACTTACACATCAGAGTCCATGTTCTCACAGCTGCTTTCAAGTGACATTGGAAGGAGGTGGAGAGTCCTAGTGCCATTATACATACAGCATCTGGGGCACATTATTCTTGCAAAAACAACTTTTTTAAAAGAAATTATTGTAATGAACTTTTGTTATTACAGCTGACCTAATCAGCTGCAAGGTTGTTAGAGCAGTAGAGGAGATTGGCATTGAAAAGGAATATAATAGGAAAACAGGTGACTTGGTTGCGGGGTCTTGTTTGTTTGTTTGCTTGTTTGTACTTTGCTACTATTATGAGCAGTTAATCTGTTCTGGTCTCTGATGAATTCCACCTAATATGCAATCCTGGGGAAGGGCACCATTTGAAGAATGCATTCAGCATTAGTTTAGCTTCATCAAATGTTCTGGGCCAAATCTGTATATTGGCAGATCTCCAGTGGACCTCAACCAGTTTATATTCAGCTGAGTTATTTGACCCGGTTAAAAGTTTGATTAATACCATATTCAGTGTGCTTACCCCAATGCAAAGCACATTTGCACAGAACTATCGGTTATCTAGTAAAACAGTATTTCTATGGAAAAGAGAGGATGTGACTGAATTAATTTTAAGAAGTTAGGAAGCATTATAGCTTCTGTTTACAAGTAACCAGCAAGGCCAACTCTGTTACTTAAAGAAACATTTTACAATAATAACCATTGCCATAGACAACACTGACCCAGTTTATAATACAAGATGAAAGCTGATAACCCTGACAATTGCATTCTACTCACTATTATATAACTGAAATATCTTCTTACAGAAACCAATGTTTGTGTGAGTCCTCTAGATGCTTCACTTTATCACAGAGTTTCCTCTGTATACAAGAAGGAGATATTCAAGAAAAAAAAAAATAACTAAAGTACCACGTGTGCAATGTTTTATAAAATAAAACCACTTATTATCAAAATATAGTTTTGAATGATAACCATCTTCCTATTGTTCAGTGCTTTTCTTCTCTTACACCTGTTAGTCATCTCTGGGAAAAAAGTAAGGGTAAAATTTTAATCTCTGCTGTCATCTCACTGTCTTTTTGTTGAAACTTTTCAGTTTCTGCTATATCTCTTTGAAAATTAGATTTCCAACTCTGTATTCAAGATGGAACAGCCAACTCTGTAATTCCATAAGGGCTCTATAATTCCTTCATTGCACTACTTTACAAACTGCCATTTCTGACTGCTATTGTACATTAAGCAGCTCCTTCTACTGACCTGCTTACAGTGTGCCACAACTATGAGCACTCACAACATTTACAGCCTATCCAAAACTGATCAGCTGAAACTTTCCTCTGGAGGTTGTAACAACTTCATTTCTGCATTGAATGTAACATATCACTGGAGAAAACACTAGGCTAATGTCCGTAACACCATTCTTCCATTAGGCATGTATGAGTGAAAACTCAATATGAAAAGTAAATATCATAATTTTTTGTGATTTTCTTTGCTGGAGCATTGTAAGTAATTTCACCAAATGATTGGTATTTATCTAAACCCTTAACATTTTTCAAAAATTTTGTACAAATAAAGTAATTTATTTTCATGTGGCTTACACTCCCAATATGTTTGCTTTCAATCTCCTTTTGAGAGAAAGGGTTTAATAAAAATGATACTCAGATGTTGATACCACTTCTAAGCTGAAATGGACAGTTGGTTTTGAGATTATTAAATCTTAACTTTTAGGCAGAATAGGAAGAGAATGATACTTTTTTTACCTGTAAAGACCAGTTCAGGCTGCTTGATGGCAGCTTGCAATTTGTCTTTTATGTCTAGTCTTCACAAAGAAATGTCCATGCTGCTGTTGCAAAAAAAAAAAAATTATTTAATAACTTTGAAGACATATATTTAAAAAAAACTCATTTCCTTAGCTCTCAAGAAAAAGAACTATTGTCAGTCCAATTAGTGTTCTTCAAAATAGTCTATAAATATACACCTCTTAAAAAGTAATGCAGTAGATAGATATGTGTCACACCACTACCTTATAGATAAGCAAGCTTCATGAAAGAATTTACTTAATGCACCTGAAGAGAGAGAAGAGTGAGGCTCAGTAACAATGTTAGAAGTCAAAAACCTTTTACATCAAAATTTTCCTGAAAATGCATATATCTGTTGCAGTAGGCATTTCATTATTTGTTAAGGTCTGATCCATTGTCCCCTGAAGCGAATGGAAATACTTCCACTACAGTCCTAACTAGAAAGGACAGTTTGAGAGAAGTGCCTGCAGCCACATTGAATGGGAAGAGCTGGAACTTTTCCAGCAGCAGAAGCTGTGCAGCCTGGTTGTCAAAGAAACATTCACTGATTATATCATCACCGGGCAAGTTTTCTGGGGCAGAAACAACAGGACTATTCAAACAACAATTAGATGCACTTCTGCAGATCTATCTAGATGAGAGGGGTTACACTCTTTAAGGTGGCAGCTTGCCAAATTGCGTTTTGGATCCTAACACTTGTTCCTATGCCACTTCTGGAAGAAAAAGCAAGGTGGTTAGGGATAGGCCTATGCAGAATACAAAGATCTTTAGTTTCACTACCTAGAGCAAGCATTAGAATTGTGCATTTGATCCTCATAGGAAATATAAAAAAGCACAAACATTAGCAAAGTTGGCCATTGGTAGGTAAATGTCCTTTTCTGGTCTGTTAGTCTGAACTGCACATAGCGCAAGCAAGGATGGATGGAGAAAACTAATGCCTGGTGAAGGCCTGAGTCTCCCAAAGGGGCAAAGTATTTCAAGAAAAAGGTTGCACCCAATGTCAGCAGACCTATGTCAATCAGCCGAGCTGCTACAGGCTGGAGGACCACACTAACTGGTTTTTAAACTCTACTGACCTCCATTCAAGTCAAATCTAAGTCAGCCAAAGTTTCCTGGTAGGGACACCAGCTGTAACATCTCATCTAAACGGATTGCTGGCTATGGCTTCCAGCTATGTGTGGTCTTTTTATAAAGTTTATTGGCTTAAAAACTTCTAGGAATAGTGTTTTGGCCTGTCCAGTCTTTGCAAGTTATTTATTAAACTATTCTAAAAGTTATAAAAAATTATTTCTGTCTCCTTGTAGCTGATGACATGATGTCAAGACTCGGCTTCTATGTGTGGCCAGAGTGAGTAACTACGGGAGAAAGCTATCTGGCTTCATGGAGCTTCCTGGCAGACGAGTACCTCATCAAGCAGACAAGAGCAATTCTCCTCCAACTGGGAGATCAGTACAGTACAAAGATAACGATGTTCAAATTAGGAAAATATCCTCTAAAGTCATTTCCTTGGATTTAATAGAAAAGGGGAATAAGATCAGGCAGCCTTGAAGTGGATCTGTAAGGGTCTGTTACAAAGATTAATAGAAGCTAAGTTATTTTAACCTAAAACATGTATATGGCAGTGTAAATGTATAAAAATGAATCCAGCTTTTGAGGCACTGTTGGACAGCTGCAACCAAGGATGGTTTTTTTGATATGCACTGTGCAGCTGTATTTTCACTAAGCAGAGAAAATTCTCTCCCAGTGCAACTCCTCTTCTGCACTCCTGCTGTTTGGGTGAACAGGAACCCACAACTATCTATCTAACACACTCTGGTCTGCAGTGTACGAGTACAGGCAAAACCAAAGATTTTTAAGTACTCATCTGCGAACAGGATGTTTGATAGTTTTTCATCAGGGTGTATCTAGATCACGTCTTTTTCAGGTTTGGCCTTTTCAAGCTTCAGAGAGTTAGGAAACGGCTTCCACAAGCATTGTCAGAAATTATAGGAGCCAATACTGCTAAGTAATAAGATTGTTTCAGTTTCTGACAGAGTTCATATTTTTAAATAAGACTTGCAATAAGAGTTGATAAGAATGAATTCTGGGACAATTCCAAGTGTGGGATTTAAGTGACATTGAACATTCTGATTATCTTCTGTGCTTGATCACAGACTTGCAGTATCTGCATAAGCACTCTCTTTTGGAAAGTTCGGTGAGAAATGTTATGTAGTAACTGCACTGTTTTTCTTCTTAAATTTAATTACAGATTCTATAGACATCTTCCATGAGAGAGCCATAAAAATTGCAGGGATGTGGCTCAGGCTACATTGCTCTACTAGAGTTTTTCAGATGTAACAAAGCTGGAAAAACTCCTCTCGTGCATCTATGTTTACACTCTGAATCCATCTTCATAGATAAGAGGAGTCAGTGACAGTAATTATAATGTTGAGAGCTCACTGTTGAGTTACTCTCTCCCTATTTCTTTTGAGAAAAGCAACAAAAGTAAGGCAGATGTTGGTCTCTTCACAGAGCATTTCTCTGCTTTCCACAAGTTTGCTATACAGGGCAGAGGTGGGGAAGAAAAGTGTCTATGCTAGCCACAAGCAATTTTTTACACTTGTAAACTCCATACTTAATATAAAGCAGCTCACGATATCAAAATATTTACTCTGACTGATGTAGATAGGAACTACAAACATTAGCAGGGAGCAATCCAACCTAAAAAGCCTTTGATTAAACACCAGCTTTTCAAATTTCCCACAGGTTTCTATAATTGCCATATTTAGATGCCAGTATTGTAAACTCACAAGAAGTGGTAACTGATAAAAGAAAGAAGCTGTATGCAAGCATATTCAAAGTTTCCAGTTTGAAGTGTAAGAAGAGACAACTCTAATACATGAGAGTTCAAAGAGGTGGTTATAAAGGCCCGCTTGCATGATTGGGAGCAGGCATTGCAGTTTCTGTATTTCCGCATCCATGTACTAAGAAGATCTTCTATTTCTCTCCATAATCCAAATGTCTTAGCATTTCTGGATGTTCTTGTGGCAAAGAAATAAAGGCAAAAACAAAACAAACAAACAAAAACCAACAATACCACCCTCCTTCCAACAAACCATGCCACAAAATCTTTAAGGGACAATGCAAAAACATTTGTCTGGGGAACATTCATTAGCAGCAGAATTGACTTCATTTCATCTAAGCCTTAGGACCTTTAGTTTCAATCCTCTGAACAGTGTTGAAAACAACATCAGGGAATATGCAAGTTCATAATTAGCCTCTAATTGTACAACAGAATACAATTTTCCTCCAAACACAATGAGGCATTTCAGAATGGTATCGTGCACAAATTCTGCTAGAAATTCACTTACAAGGTGTTATTTATTAAATAACTGTAATATCCATTTCAAAATGAGCTATACTAACATCTTTAAGGAAACAAATGTCTGTATGTCAGGGTGTGCTGGCACAGAATCAGACACAGTCCAGAGTAGAGGTTAGTGACACAGCAGCAAAGGGTGTTATCGTGGCTCACTCACAATTCTTCATATTCCCATCTGTGAACTTCTAGGTTTGACCGTGAGCAGCTGGAAGGAGGTGCAGTGAGCTAGCAGTGGGGGTGTTGGGGTACAGCTCCCAGGAGAGGGGCACCAAGAGCTCAGGGTCCTCCCCTGAGGTTTCTAGACCCCATTCAGACACTCTTCATGGCCCACATCCTCCAAAACCACCTCCACCATTTCCTGCATTTTAGAAACCAAGTGTCACCATTCAGTTTAAACACATTGGCTTCAACTATAAAATAAAGCTGAACAACTTATGCTGTTCAAAAGGACCATCTCCTCCAAGGGTAATGACAGACAGAATATGCCCCCTGTTTTCTGTGGAACAAGAAGTGCAAGTATCACTGTGCAACTGATCTGTGTAATCTTAACTAGCTGAACAGCAGCTAGAAAAGTCCAATTTAAGAGAATTACAGTTTTACGTTCCCAAGTAGGTCTCAGGACTGTACAATCGTGCCATCTGCTGGGCAGAAATTTTTAGCTATCGGCAAAAACTTTTGAGGAAGCTTGGCAATATTTTGGAAAGCATACTGCAATCCTGGGCGCTGAATTTTTACAACTTTTTTTTTTTTTTTTTTTTTTTTAAATTGTGTCAGGAGAAAAAGTATCACCAGGTGGCACTGCCACTGTGGAAATGGAGATGAAAGGGTGACAGTGGTGGTACCTAAAGGACACCCAGTCAACGAGCCTGACCCCACTGCTGAGCCTTTCTTCATGGATGGTTAATTCCAAAGGCTAAGAGAGCGCCCCTAAACAACAATCAGTGGCTTTAAAACACTTAAGTAGAATTCCAAGCACAAATAGTAAATTAAATGCAAAGAATTTCCCAAGAAAGGGTTCAGTTTCCACCCCAACCATCCTTTTCATACTGCGTTCTCTCAGCAATAATAAAGGCAGATGGTCCTGAGGAAATGAGCTGTAATAAACTTGGGTACAGGAGTAATTTGATGGCCATTGGGACTGTCAAGGGTTCTAAAGTTAAGCTTTGGTTTTGGCTCCATCATCACCTTGCATGGCCAGACTTCTTAAATTTCCCTCCATTTCAGTATACACAAAAATATAATACAATGCACATATATGTATATATAAAACATACAACACAATTAGTCCATGCATGACAACTTTGACTCTGGAAGTCTTTGGTTAGCATTTTGGTTACATAAGGAAAACCAAACTCTATATACAAGTCAGGCAAAAAGACTTCCACTCTCCTCACAGATCTAATTAAATGCTGCCAACCTTTTCCCCACATTTAGAAATAATCACATCCGGCAGCAAGAAACCAGTGGGAGGTAACAGCACCCATTATCTTTCCATTCTCCTGAACCACCTGGCCAATCTCCCCACCACCCAGACTTTCCACTGAACAGACCAGCACTCAATACTTAACTCTTCAATCTCCATTTTGCTTACATTAAAATGCATTGCTCCTGAAACTCAAGTTCCTGTGAGTTAGTACACTGTATCATTTATATAAAAGCAAATAAATTCTAATGAAAAGGAAGAAGCAACTATGTAAAAATTGACAAACTGAGCTGGACTATCAGATACCTGATGTGCTCTTGTCTCTGAGAATGCTGGAAAACAAATTAATCGGGTCCTTTAAGACCTCTTCTTATAAAAAAAAGGTTTATGTCTATGTAACATGTCCCTGAAACAGTAGCTCCTCTCTCTTCTCACCACTTGTCAACCACCAAGCTCTCCAAGTTGTAACAGAAGTTCTCCATTCCTCTGGATAACTTAGAGCTGTCACACTATAGCTGTATTGTCAGTGTCACATTGTTAAGCACTGATGAGCATGCCACTGATGGAGCATCTAAAGTAGAATCAGCTGTTGTCTGCAGCAAGGAAGGCCTTCAGACTAAGTGTAGTTTTGAATGAGACATTGGAATCTGTGCCCACAGCAGAAATAATCATCACATTCACAGCCTAGTAAGCTTAAAAGGTACACATACAGATGTACATATACAGACATAGATTTAATGCTATTATGTGCCTATAAGATTACTGATGTGGCAGCAAAATAATACATTGAAATGGATTCTCTTTGGCATTGTGGAATTTATATAAAAGATATATACACATACATACATGTACATATAAATAAGACATATGTTGATGTATATGCACATGTATTAAAGGCGTTCAGATGCCTTTCCGTGATATATTCAAGCAAGTCATCAGTTAAGACAACAAAATGTATCTCTATACCTTACCACATAATGCTCTCTATAGGGTTACATGCATGCCTCATGCAGAGAACCCTACTTTAAATTGGCAATAACAGGTAACAAGAATGGCAACAAAGATGCCTGTAGCATGGCTTCAAACAGCTGATAATTAGACAAGTAGAGATAAGCAGATTTGGTTATAGCAAATAAAAGCCATCTATTTCCGGGTTCATATACATATCAGCTTTCTTGCTCCACAATAATAGCATCACAGAGGAGATTATTGCAAAGCTACTATGGCATTTAAGCTCACACTTTTGCCTAGGCGAGTTTAACCCTCCAGTGGAGGAGACTCCAAGGAAGATTCAAGTGTGCTTTACAATTTTAGAACATGGAATCATAGAACAGCCCAGGTTGGAAAGGACCTTGAAAGATGATCTGGTCCACCCTTTTGTCGGTAAGGCAGCCTAGACGAGATTATCTAGCACCCTGTGCAATCCATCTTGAAACTCTCTACCACATCCCTGGGAAGGTTGTTCCAGTTTACTCACTTCCTAGATAGGAATAAGATAAAAAAGGAAAAAAAAAAAAAGGCATGTGTCTATGCCAGCCTACCAATGCCTAAAGCATAGCCATGTCATCCATTGCCACAACAATGCCCTAGCATCAGGGTTCACATTATGCTACAAGCAATCTCCAGACAAACAGGAATCACAGTCTTGTGAGCCTCTTCTGATCACGGAAAACCACAAAAACACTAAAACTTCTCCATTTTTCCAAACTATGTATCACTCAAAAGCAATCTCCCCAGTTAACATGGCATTCTCAGTGTTGTAACAAGCTAACGCAGGTTGCTTAGGATAGAAAAAAAAAAAAAAAAAGAAGAAGATATTAATTCCTTCATTTGCTTCCTTCCCTTTTCTTGCAGGAGATTGAGTACTTACTAGCAACCTCTTAGTCCTCTACTTTCTAGCCTTATCTAGGCAGTCCATCCTGACAGCCCCTCTGCTCCTGATTTTAATAGGCAAACTTTCTGCAGCAGTGAGACAAATCAGCTCCCTCTTCCCAAAACAGGCAAAGTGATAAACAGCAAACAAACTTCAAGGGCTTAGCTAGCTCCTCCTCCACTTGCCTCCTGCAGTTGTCATTTTTTTACTCTCTGTGCCTCACTCAGCTACCCAGGGCCTGCAGATTTGCAGCTCCCTAGTTCCAAAATCCTTCCCTAGCTCTCATGGTGGTAAGGAGTGTGTCCCACAGCTGCCTGTGCCACAGCCAGCAGGGTTGGCCACTGCTGACAGAGACCTTGGGACTGCTGCACTGTGTGCCCACATTACCAAGGTCTGTTTGCCACAACTTGGCAATACTTGTTGCCTTCCACCTGCCAGGCAATGGCAGGACCCACTGTCTTTACTGCCTCCCCACACAGGGCCATATGATGACTTAGTGGGTGTGGGAAGACAGGGAAGGCATAGATCCTTTCACGTTCTGCACAGTGGCTACTGGTTGCACTGTCACAGTGACTGGGCTTGCAGAGTACATTGCACACAGGGACAATGAACTTGCTGTTGGACAACACCATAGTAAATGATATCCCTCTCCTAAAACGGCCTGTCTCCCTGGGACAAGCTTTGCCTTCAAACAAGCATTAGAGTGCTTATGATGCAAGGTTATGCTCTGAGCACTGCTCCTTGCTCAGCATCTGCCTGGCAGACAGAACACCTTGCACTCACTGTCACTTAGTCAAGTGCCTGCATGATTCCTGCTGTTGAGGGACACACGTCCAGCTCCCCTCCCCCAAAGTTGCCAGCCTAAGTGCTTGTGGGGTCCTTGCCTGAATGGCAAGGGGTACAGTGTGAATGCTAAGATGCAAGCTAGTAGACCTCCAAGGGCAGACAGAGCTGACAGCTCCCAGACAATCTCAGAAATGCTCAGTGTCACACATATAGCTCCCAGACTGACTCAGATACAGCATTTAACCTAAATATCCAAAACTGCATTGCAAAAGAACATGTGGACATCCTATAAACATGTTTGCATACAGTCAGACAAGAATGTAAGTGACATTGTGTTAGATTATCAGAGGTATAATGTAGCACATTGATCTATCTGGTATAATTAATTATCTGCTTATTTCTAGATATGTTCCATGAGAGATGCATTTACCACTGGCAATTCTTACTGACTGTAAATGTCAGATGATTCTTTCAGTGTTATCCAATACAGGAACTGATGAAGCAAAGCAATAAAATTTCCTTATTATCTATGATTCTCTCTCTGTACAGGAAAGCAATGAATCGGAAGATTCACAGCATTGCCAGTCCATGCATGTATCTTAACATGAAATAGGTTGTAGAATAGTTGGTATTTTAAGTTAAAACCCAGCTGCTGGAGTCATGTATTTATGAAGAACTTCTCTGTTTTTATGTTTACTCACATAAGTGTATTTCCAGACTTCATAGAGATATGTAAACATTAAATGTTATTCAGAAGGCAATTGTATTTTTTTAAAGTGTGAATGTGTGATCTTCAAAAAATCTCACAATAATTGTTCTAAGAAAATATTTTTCTGGTTTTTTAAACATTAAGATATACAGCTATGCATGACACATCTCCTCATAGTAGATATCAAGACTTTGATACAGTCTCTAATCTTAATAAAGAAAGCCCTGACTTTTCAGTGCCTGTAAATCAGATTTGGAAAGAAGACGTACCAGCAGACATTGTTTTTGCTAACTAGGTTTTGCAGTACCTAATTTCACTGTGTGTCCAGCATTTAAAAATTGTTATTGAGATTCAAATACTGATTAGTCTAAAAAAATTCATTACAGAATATATTTAGATAAGTTTTCTGTGTATGCTGTTGCTGGATCGTGTAGAGCTCATCCTAAGAGGCCTTTCACTGAAAATTAGAGGACTGTAACCTTTCTTTTGAGCAAGAAAGAAAAATAAGCTATATTAACTTGATTCCAGGTCTTGAAACCTTAAAAAACCACAACCAATAAATGATGGCCATCTCTTCAGAAAGCTCCAAGAGGCTCAGCAGTACTGATGCTTCACTGTAAAGAAACATGAGTTTTCAATGGTATTAGAGCATCTGGATCATTTACCTGGGATAAACAGAATCCAGCCCATTCTGACAGTACATAGGTGGCAAAGTAGGGATCAATCAAAGTTGGGACAATCCCAAGCACAAATGCAGGCTGGGCAGAGAATGGATCGAGAGCAGCCCTGAGGAGAAGGACTTGGGGGTGTTGATTTATGCGAAGCTCAACATGAGCTGGCAATGTGCGCTCGCAGCCCAGAAGGCCAACTGCATCCTGGGCTGCATCAAAAGAAGCGTGGCCAGCAGGTTGAGGGAGCTGATTCTGCCCCTCTACTCCACTCTCGTGAGACCCCACCTGGAATACTGTGTCCAGCTCTGGAGCCCCCAGCATAAGAAAGACATGGACCTATTGGAGTGAGTCCAGAGGACACCCACAAAGATGATCAGAGGACTAGAGCAGCTCTGCTACGAGGACAGGCTGAGAGAGTTGGGGTTATTCACCCTGGAGAAGAGAAGGCTCTGGGAGACCTTATAGCAGACTTCCAGCATCTGAAAGGGACCTACAAGAAAGCTGGAGAGGGACTTTTTACAAGGGCCTGGTAGTGATAGGATGAGGAGTAATGGATTCACTCGGGAAGAGGTTAGATTTAGATTAGATCTCAGGAAGAAGTTCTCTACTCTGAGAGTAGTGAGGTACTGGAACAGGTTGCCCAGGGAAGCTGTGGAGGCCCCATCCCCGGAGGTGTTCAAGGCCAGGTTGGACGGGGCTTTGAGTAACCTGGTCTAGTGGGAGGTGTTCATGCCCATGGCAGGGACGTTGAAACTAGATGATCTTTAAGGTCCCTTCCAACTCTAAGTATTCTACAATTCCATGATTCTAAGTACTTTACAAGATAGATTGGATGTTTCACTAGCAGTCAGTGTTTTGGAGGAGTGACATGGGGGGGAGGGTTGATTTCTTTCTTTGTTGGTGACTTACACTATGAAGAATAAAACATCTTACTGGATAGTGAACACAATAGCTGTTGCATTCAAACTACAGTAATTCCTGAAGTGTACAACTCAGTAACTAGATACATGCTATACTATAGATTCACCAGCAGATGGAAGTGAAGTTCATCTTTTGGATCGTTACTTGCAGTGAAATGCAAAGAGAATTGGAAGGTCTTGAATGCTGTGCTGGCAAAGTGGAAGGAAAAAAAGAGACTCTTCCTATCATCACGTGAAATGCTGTGAAGGACTAAATTTTACTTCTTCAACAAAAATCTGTACAAATATGAACTGTTAGGTCATCAAACTACTTTGAGTTCTAGTCACAATTGTTATGAGGAACAATAAGGCAATGTTGAATCCGGGTAAGGCAAAATCTGATCATGTTCCAGTTTCCTATTTGCATATTTCATGCATATATGGGAACAGAACAGAATATTCCAGTCGGAAGGGATCTACAATAATCATCAAGTCCAACTGTCTGACCACTTCAGGGCTGACCAAAAGCTAAACCCTATTATTAAGGGCATTGTCCAAATGCCTCAAACACTGACAAGCATGAGGCATCGACCACCTCCCTAGGAAGCCTGTTCCACTGTTTTACCACACTCTCAGTAACGAAGTGCTTCCTAATGTCAAGTCTAAACTTCCTTGATGCAGCTTTGAGCCGTTCCCACACCTCCTGGCACCGGATCCCAGGGTGAAGAGATCAGCACCTCCCTCTCCACTTCCCCTCCTCAGCAAGCTGGAGAGAGCAATGAGGTCACCCCTCAGCCTCCTTCTCTCCAAACTAGACAACCCCAAAGTCCTTAACTGCTCCTCAGAGGACATGCCTTCCAGCCCCTTCACCATCTTTGGTGCCCTCCTCTGGACACATTCAACTACCTTAACATCTTTTGGAAATGGTGGGGCCCTGAACTGTACACAATACTCAAGGTGAGGCCACACCAACACTGAACACAGCAAGATAATCACCTCTNTCACCAGCCAGATGTAGCCCCATTCGCTACAACCCTTTGAGCCCTGCCATTCAGCCAGTTCTACGCCCAGCGCACCATCTACCTGCCCATCGTACAGCTGGACAACTTGTCCAGAAGGATGCTGGGAGGGACAGTATCAAAAACCTTACTAAAATCCAGAAAAACTACATCCATGGCCTTCCCTTCATCCACCAGGCAGGTGACCTTATCATAGAAAGATATCAAATTAGTCAGACAGGCCTTTCCCTTTGTGAACCCATGTTGACTGTGCCTGATGACTGCATTATTCTTTAAACACCTTTCAACAGTACCTAGTATAATCGTCTCCATAATTTTTCCAGGAACTGAGGTTAGATTAACAGGTCTGTAGTTCTCTGAGTCTTCCCTCACACCCTTCTTGTAAATTGGAGTAACATTGGCTAGCTTTCAGTCAGCAGGGACCTCCCCAGACTCCCAAGACCTTTAGTAGATTATCGAGAGGGGTCCTGCTGTAACATCCGCTAGCTCCTTCAGGACTCCGGGATTAATCCCATCAGGCCCCATGGACTTGTGAACATTCAGCTGATATAGCTGGTGCATTACAGTTTCCACAAATGGAAAATCACTGTTCCCACAGTTGTGGTCCTTCAACTCAGAGGACTGGGCAGCCCAAGGTCTGTCAGTATTACTAAAGACTGAGCCAAAAAAATCATTTAATACCTCTGCTATTTCTTCATCCCTATTAGTCAGGTGACAATCTTCAACAAGTATTTGTCCAATGTTTTCTTTAGAGCTCCTCTTGCTATTAACATGCTGTGATTCTGTGATTTTTTTTTATCTGACACAACACTGGCTAGTTTCAACTCTAATTGAGCTTTGGCCTTTCATGTCTTCTCCCTGTATATGCAAACCACAGATCTGTAATCTTCCTGCAAGGCCTGACCTCGCTTCCAGAGATCATACAATTTCTTTTTCATCTTGAGCTCCATGAGGAGTTCCCTTTTCAGCGAAGCTGGTCTTCTGCTCTGCTTGCTTGACTTACAACACAGTGGAATTGCCTGGTCCAGTGCTTCTAAAAGGTGGTTCTTAAAGACTGACCAGCACTCGTGGAGTCCTAAGTCCTCAAAAGCAGACTCCCAGGGTACTCTGCTAAATAGCTCCCTGAATAGCTTGAAGTTTGCTCTCCTGAGGCCCAGGGTAGCTACTCTGCTGTCCTTTTTTCTCATTACACTGTAAATTTTAAAGACTATTTCACGATCATTATAGCCAAGACAGCCGCCTACCATCACATCTCCCACAAGTCCTTCTCTATTCACAAACAGCAAGTCTAGGAGGTCATCTTTCCTAGTTGGCTCACTGAGTACTTGTGACAAGAAGTTATCTCCTACAGTCTTCAAGAATTTCTAAGACCTGTTTTTCATAGCAGTATGATATTCCCAGTTGATGTGTGGGAAGTTGAAATCTCCCATAAGAACAAGAGCTACTGATCCAGAAATTTCTTCTAAATTGCCTACAGAATAACTCACCAGTGCTCACATCCTGGCTGGCCAATCGGTAGTAGGCATCCACTATAACACCTCCTTTGTTTTCCATCCCCCTAATCCTCACCCAGAGGCTCTCAACCACTTCATCACTAACTCTAAGGGCTGTACAATCAAACCTTTCCCTCACATATAGCACGACACCTCCATTTCACCTGCCCTACCTGCCCTTCCTGAACAGCCTGTAGCCCCCGATCCCAGCACTCCAGTCTTGGGACACATTCCACCAAGTCTCACTAATACTAATGATATCATAGTTCTGGGAACCAACCAAGGCTTCCAGTTCATCCTGTTTCTTTCTCATACTGCATGCATTGGTGTACAAGCATTTCAGATACACTCTTGAGCCCTCCGTGAGCAGTGTAAGTGTTCCCACTAGCATTGCCACCCTCAGGCAATGCCATGCCAACCCTTGGCTTGCCTACTCTAATCCTGTTGGTATCTCCTTCCCCCATCAATTTTAGTTTAAAGGTCTCTTGATCAGTCTTGCCAGCTTACACCCAAAGACACGTTTTTCCCGTCGGGTTAGGTGGATCTCATTAGGCCCCAGCATACCTTGTGTCTTGAAGACTCTTCCATGGTTTAAAAACCCAAAGGTTTCGCAGGGGCACCAGTCCTGGAGCCAGGTCTTGAAATCCTGGGCTTGCCTTGTTTCTTCTGAAGTCTCCCCCCATTACTGGGAGGATTGAGAAAAACACTACCTGTGCTCCCAATTTTTTTAGCATTCTTCCCAGGGTTCTGGAATCTCTTTTTATCATCTCAGACTTTTTGTTGTGACATCACTAGTACCCACATGAAAGAGTAGGAATGGTCTGAAGGTTGTACTAGGCTCTTCAGTCTTGTGGGTACATCCCTAATTCAGCCCCAGGGAGGCAGCAAACCCCCCTGAAAAGAGGGTCCGGTCTGCAAACGGGTGCTTCCATTCTGCACAGGAGGGAATTGCCACTGACCATAACCTGCCATTGTTTCTTCTTGGCACTGGTGGTAATGCAGGCTTTATTGTGGGGAGGTTGGTCTCTCTGACCTTGGCAAGACTACTCGCGCAGGTTCCTCCTCTTTCTTATTATGCACTTCATCTACTGTACCCAGGGCCTCGTACCTGTTCCATAAGGGTATCTTAGAGCCTAAGGAAGCGTTTCTCTTACTAGTCCATGCTGTGACCTTCTTCCAGCTCTCCTCATCCCTTGTGATGCTGCCTTCCTCCTGGCACAAAGCAGATCCAGGACCTGCCTCCACAGTGGCCACACTGAGTTGGCTTGCACACATCATAGATAGCAGAGTACAGCTGCATTGATCAATCTCATAGAATGGTTGGGGCTGGAAGGGACCTTAAAGATCATCTAATTCCACCCCCCCCTGTCATGGGCAAGGACACCTTCCATTAAACCAGGTTACTCAAAGCCCCATCCAACCTGGGCTTAAGCACTTCCAGGGATGGGGCACCCACAGCTTCTCTGGGCAACCTGTTCCAGTACTTCACAAACCACACTCCTCAGTCTGCTCACCTCCTCCTGCAGCTCGGCCACCAAGGAAAGCAGTTCATCAGTCTGGTCACACCTCCCACAGGCTTGCTTACAATCACTTTCCACCTCTAGGAGTATCCCTTCACATATCCTACAGCCAGAAACCTGGGCAGTTGCACGCTTGAACAGGAGCTCCATCTGTGTGGCTGCATTGGTTCTACCAGATGCTAAAAGGTCAGGTGAAGCAGAAGACACTCCTTTTTGCCGGGTGCGTGGCCACTGGGAAATATAGGTGCTTGTCCATTGCAATCAGCCGGGTGGGACGTTTTCGCCTGCTTAAATCTCCCACGCTGTCAGGTGCAGGCTCCACCCCTTGCTGTCTAGTCCAATTAGTGGGTCAGTTGCTCGGGAAACGCACCCTATTCAGACAAGCTTCTACTCTTCCACACGTATCCCTCCTCGGCTGTCCTGCTGCTGCCGCTTCTTACACTGGTCCAGCATCCTTTGCAAGTAGTTATTTAACTGAGAAGCAGAAAAACGGCAAAACAGCTCCCTAGGCGCTGCTCAGGCATCCTAATCCATGAGGCTGTGCTACTGTGAGCTGCTCTTTAGCTACATCACCCCACCAGCTGACAACAGGTCAGATCAGGAGGAGACAATAAGGAAAAAAATATCAGCGCTTCTTCTATTTTTTTTTTTTTGATTGTAAATGTTTGACAAAAAAAGCATGCAGAAAGGGAATGCTTTGTTCACGTGACCAGAAATCCCAGGGACAACTTGAAAGTCAGAGCCATCCCCCTGGACACTCTTCAGGCACACCCCGGTCCAGGGCAGAGTTTACAGAGATGTGAAGCGGAAATACAAACCAAGTTCCAGAGAAGGTATCCGGTAAACAGCCCTATAAACAATGCTACTGACGCTCACAATGTTATCAAAGGTCTCATGGCACTTTGCCTTGTGTTCCCATGAAGCTCCTGGAGTTGGCTAATTACATGAGAAATCATTTTTTAAAAATAAGGATGTTTGTAACCCTGAAGAACTCCTGAAGATCTAAAGCCAAAAAAACAAACAACACAAAGCAACTTTTGGGACATCCTCCTGATTTCTTGACACTTCATAATTTTGCAGTTCTCAAGGTCAGCAATTTTTGTAAACAATGAAAGTATTTTCTGTTTTTCTTAATGACCTGCTTATATTTAGATCTTCCCCTGTATTTTCAAAAGTATTTTCAATTTTTTCCTATATTACTGCTATTATGTCGACCTAAATGTAAGGCAAATGCAAGTCTTAAGCCACCCATACTTTTACTAGAGCAGAAATAAGAACTAGCAATGTTGATGGTGTTAAAAAAAAAGGTTAAATCCCCACATATTCTCCCTTTTCACCATAGCCCACTTTCTAAAAACCCCATGCCTAGGTCTGTAGCCGCCTTCTTTCCAAGGCTCAAGTTCACATGTTTTTCCACAGCATACCATACTGCTTGCTTTCGCTCTAGGCATGTTGCTATTTCTCTCTCAGCACAGCCAAAAGGACCTTGGGGATAGTGGCCATGTTTCTACACGGGTTTAAGGGCACAAAGGCTCATAAGCCCACACACTTCTTAACATGGTTGCTTGCAGCTTGGTTTATGCTCAGGACTTGGGCAAGCCTTGGGCAGACAAAGCAGTACTCCCTCCCCTGATGCTGTCTAGCCCAGGTGAAGCTTTGAGCCACATTGATGGCACCCAGACTCTCCCATTTACTCTTTGGCTGGGGTGGGTGCTCAGCCAGGGCATCCAATATAGATGCAGAGCTCAGTCTTGGGAGAAGTTTGGACCTCAACTGAAAGAGTGGACGCACGTGAAGGGTGTGTTGATCATGGACATAATCCAGCAGTATTAGTGGTCTGGGATACAACTTTTCTAATGCTCCACTTCCTCTGGTCTGACACAAATGTAGCAGGAAGCCCAAGTTCCTCTTCTCTCCTTTCTCTGTTTTCCCTTGTTTTCATGAAACAGCCTTTATTTTAGTGTCCTCCTGCACAGGGTCAGGGAGCCCATGTATTCCTGCCCTATACTCATGGCAGCACAGCCCTTCTTAGCCAGCTCCAACTACCAGAGAATCCTGCCAGTCCTCAGAAAGGGCAAAAAATGGTAAATCCATTTTTCTGTGGCATATCCTGGAAATGCGTCTGAAAATATTGGGCAAGCTGGATTTTTCAGAAAATTTTGATAAACTGTTTCTCTTGTTCCTGAGCCAAGTAACATACACATACACATTCACTCGAACTATATGAGTGAAATTGGAGAGTGTTAAATCCATGACTGCTTAAAAACTGGTTAAATTCCACGATCATTAAACAGCTCTGGAACCTACCCAACATGTACAAACAGAGATACAAACAGCTGCAGAGAAACTAATCAACCTCAGCTACTGCCATTAACCATAGGAGGAATGGGTAAAGAAAGGACAAGGTTTTTCAGATGCACACCCCTACAACTTTACTACCACCTCAGAAATCACAAGAACAATTCATAAATTCAACATAGTATTAATGTTTACAGGCTCACTACTCAAGGTACTTGCCAACATACAGCACTTGTCTAGTTTATAGACATGAACTTGAGACTGAATTTTTCCATGCAGGTATCTACAGTTTTATACATCATTAATCATCTCCCCTAAAAAAAAAACCATCACCAAAGTCTTGTGAGACACTTTACCTTGTTTCTCTTTAACAGTGATTCCTGCCATTTCAAATTCACATGGGATTTTTGTATCTATCTCCAGCACTTGCTAAAAATCTTACCTATTACATCTCAGCAACATATTGCTTTAGTCTGAAAGTACATACCCACTTAGATAACCTTACTGAGAATGCAGTCCTTACAAGAGGCCTCTGTGTGACTACGCACACAGGAAAATGTATACACAGGCTTCATATCACTCAGTGAATTGGACTGAGGTTCAGGCACGAACATAAAGGTATCCCAAATCTAACAAATTTATCGGAGGTAACAGCAAACAAAATTCTGAGCTCTTCAACAAGTTATTCTAACAAAATGAGTCCTAGGAGTCCTCAGTTATTGTGAAATCTGACTAAATATTACCATTGCAGAGATACAAACCATGTTTGTTCCACTTCTTCTGAGGAACAGATATGGGTGGTTCCAAGACATAACCCAGAAAAAATAAAATCAAATATCAAATCTGGATGTTCTCCAATTAACTAGACAATGTGAGATCAAATATATATTTGACAGGAACAAATCCATATTCACAAGTCTCAGTGCACATATATATCATATACTGTTGGTTTGCCACTACAAGACCAATACCACCTTTTGAGATTTTTTAGGTAACTGCCTTCTGAGAAAACAGAAGTTTTTCCTTCTTTTGTTTTCTCCTTTCAGAAGAAAACACGTTAAGCCTGATTTCCTCATAAAAATCCTTCACAGGCTTCTATGCTATTTCAAATGCCTGGCACTTGCTATGGAAAGAGACTAAAGTCATCAAAAGTTGTTTGAGTGCTCCCACAAGGACAATGATTTCATCTAGCAGTTACTTTCGGGGGTTGGTGTCCTTTGTCACTTGGAGCAAAACAGGCTTATATTTGAGAATATGCCTGCAAGTTTGCTATAATAGTCAGTTATATGAATGCATTTTAACTATTTTCATATATATGTAGAGAGAAGTTTGTGTGCTGGGAAGCTTCCTGCTGAGGTCTGAGGGCCTCCTCTCATCACTTGCATGTCCTAGTATACCTAGTGTACGAATATCATCCACTTCAATGGGAGTTTCACATTAGCTTGCTAACGAAAAGGCTAGAAACCAGTACTTCCAACATACAAATCAACAGAGTTATGTTTACTTTTACAGCTGGATTAGTCTACTGCAGTAAACATAAGCAAGCAAATTTCCTGGACCAATTCCATCCCATGTTCCCCATCCATAGCACATTTCATCCAAGTTTGTTTTCCTGTATTTTCTTTCACACCTACCATCTGCTTTAAAATCAAATCACAACTTGTATATAATACAGGTGGTAACAGGAGAAAGCCCAAAAGTCAGATTTAATTAGGTGGGATATGAATAGCTGTAGATTAAAAAAAAATGTTTGAGGACAGTATGTACACAGTAACAGAAAAGTCGTCATTGTTGTGTAAAAATCTGATTCTGCTTTTTCAACAACTCTTGAAACAACTCTTGAACAAAGATGTTAGAAGATTTTCACAATGATGAGAATGTACTTTAATGATTTTAAAGGCTTAGTTTTTTAAAAGGTCATGCAGGAATTTCAGGTGAATCCATTTTTTTTAAGACTGCTTTGATTACTGGGAGGGCTCAAGCAGTTGGTTGCAACCTTGAACAGTTTCCATATAACTGCCAAAATTGCATACCTAAGAAGAAATGTTTATCGGGCAAAGCACCAGCTGTTTGTAGATCATAGAATCATAGAACAGTTTGGGTTGGAAGGGACCTTAAAGATCATCTAGTTCCAACATCCCTGCCATGGGCATGGACACCTTTCACTAAACCAGGTTGCTCAAAGCCCCATCCAACCTGGCCTTGAACACTTCCAGGGATGGGGCCTCCACAACTTCTCTGGGCAGTCTGTTCCAGCGGCTCATCACCCTGAGAGTAAAGAATTTCTTCCTAATATCTAACCTAAATCTACCCTCTTTCAGTTTAAAACCATTACCCCTCATCCTATCACTACACTCCCTGATAAAGAGTCCCTCCCTATCTTTCTTGTAAGCCCCCTTTAAGTACTGGTAGGCCCCCTTTAAGTACTGTAAGATCTCCTTGGAGCTTTCTCTTCTCCAGGCTAAACAACCCCAGTCTGTCCTCACAGGAGAGGTGCTCCAGCCCCCTGATCATCTTCGTGGAGTCAGCGTGGCTTCGTGAAGGGGAAGTCACCCTTGATCAACCTGATAACCTTCTGTGATGAAATTACTGGCTTGGTAGATGAGGGGAAAGCAGTGGATATTGTTTTCCTGGACCGCAGTATGGCCTTGGACACTGTCTCACATAACACCCTCATAGACAAACTTGAGGTAGGGGCTAGACAGTGAGGTGGACTGAAAACTGGCTGAATAGCTGGGCCCTGAGAGTGCTGATTAGCTGTGCAAGGCCTAGTTGGAGGCTGTTAACTAGTGGTGTACCCCAGGCATCCATACTGGGTCCAGTCCTGCTTAACATCTTAATCAATGACCTGGATGATGGGACAGAGTGTACCCTCAGCAAGTTGGCTGATGACACAAAACTGGAAGGAGTGGCTGATAGGCCAGAGGAGCATGCTGCCATACAGCATGACCTCGACAGGCTGGAGAAATGCAAGGAGAAGTGCCAAGTCCTGCACCTGGTGAGGAACAACCCCACACAGTATATGCTGGAGGCCACCCAGCTGGAAAGCAGCTTGGCAGAAAAGGACCTGGGGGTCTTGGTGGACACCAAGTTGAACATGTGCCAGCAATGTGCGCTTGCAGCTGAGGAGGCTACCAGTAGTCTGGGCCTTATTAGACCAAGTATTGCCAGCACACTGAAGCAGCTGATCCTTTCTCTCTACCCAGCACTGGTGAGGCCACACCTGGAGTACTGTGTCCAGTTCTGGGCTCCCCAATACAAGAGACACATGGACATACTGGAGAGAGTCCAGTGAAGGGTCATGAAGGTGATTAAGGGACTGGAGCATCTTTCCATTGAGGAAAGGTCAAGAGCTGAGACTGTTCAGTCTGGAAAAGAGAAGGCTCAGGGAGATCTCAGCAATGTGTATGAATACCTTGAGGTGAAGGTGCAAAGAGGGCGGAGCCAGGCTCTTTTCCATGGTGCCCAGTGACAAGGCCAGAGGCAATCGGCACAAACTGAAATACAGGAGGTTCCCTCTGAACACCAGGAAACACTTTTTTACTGGCACAGCTTGCTTGTGGAGTCTCCATCCCTGGAGATACTCAAAAGCAGTTTGGGCAGAGTCCTGGGCAACTGGCTCTAGATGTCCCTGTTTGAACAGGCGAGTTGGACTAGATGACCTCCAGAGATCCCTTCCAAACTCAACCACTCTGTGCAAATATTAAAACATTAAAATTAGTACAAACATTTGTGCTTTATGCAAGACACTAAATGTCTTCAAAGGAAGGGAATAGTCCTGGTTTTGATATCCCTTGCAGTGACGTCTAATGCAACTCCCTTCTCAGTTATTGAGCAAGATCCTTGAATTCCCTAAGAGCTCCCCTTTGCCCTCTTGGTAGTCTGCCAGACTTGCTAAGTCCCCTGCAAGCTTCCTGTTTCTGACTTAGGCTTTTGAGAACCTCTTTAGCTATTTGCCCTCCTAATTTTGTTTGTGCACGCTGCCTGATGTAGTTTACGCTATTGTAACCCTTGCGCTAGGTGTCCACAGCAGAAGCTGAGTAGGGGTTTACTCTGCCTATCTGGTGGGCCAAGTTTTCTTGTTCCAAGAGTTTTCTAATATAAACATTTAAAAAATTACAAGGCAGAAGCTTGTGACTCTTTTAAAAAAGAGTCTGGCTGTTGACTTCAGGGTCCCTTCAAAGAAATTATTTAATTGACAAAGAGTAAAAAAGAACAGGCCCTTTCAAAGACAAAAACGTAAGGGCTGAGTGTTCACTTGTTTAGCCTTGCCAAAGGAAGACTGAGGGACATAAGGGGGGGCAGATCGTTTGCTATAAATACCTCAGGGAGAAAACAGTTATTCATGCTAAGAGACAATGCTGGCATAAGAACAACTGCACATAAACTAGCTGTGAATACATTTAGGATGAATACTGAAAGCAGATTTTCATCCACTGGAGCAAAGAGACCCCAGAGTAGCCTTCAAAGAGGAGCAATAGCAGCACACATGCGCACAATGGAATCCGAGTTCAAGAACAAGAGTTTAACAGCAGACTGGACTCTGACACAGAAGATCCATTTTACTGTTGCATCCTTATCATCTATTCCACATTATAATTCATTCTGATAAAAGTTGAATACTTTTCATGAACAACTTGCTCACCTGTCACACCCATGCATAAATCTCACGATGCCTTGTAGTTACGGACACTCAAGCACACTGAATGAAAAATTCCTGTCAGCCTACATCTCACAGAAAAGGCATCAGTATGACATACCAGAGTTTATCAGTCTCAGAAATACTGCCAATAAAGCATCTATGTAACTCAACCTTCAATGTGTGACTGATGCACAGATTTTGTACTGCGAGAGCTATTTCAGCTAGGGGTTAGATTTCTCACTCCCCTCATGCTGCTCTGGAAGTTTTTTCAATGTAGTCACTGCGGAGGCACAGTTAAATGGGCATAGACGTCTAAGAAGGTGACATCATATATTCTTCCTTCTTACACTGAAATAAGCAATGCAGGCAAAAGGCACTTCTATACCATTATAACCACAAACGAACCAGTAAAATCATATGCTTTAACTAGACTTGAACCACTAACACAGACTCATGTGAAGTCAAGTCCTTGAAAGAAATCTTTAAGAAACAGAACTAAACCCCTGGTTCAGCACGCAACCTATTTTTACTTCACCAAGAAGGTTCTGCTCATTAGCTGGTTTTGAATGCCAGAAGGTAACCTTCTTTCAGAACAGACTGCCCTGTAACATTATGTTGTGAAATTTCACATTCATAATTTTATTATAATCTGAATAGAGCCGGTATCTGAAGAGCAGAGAAAATGACTATACAAACAATTTATAGAACATTCATTTACATACTAGAGACCTTTTGACGCTTCTTTACAAGTTTCAAGAAAAAGGAAAAAAATTTTCACTAGTAGGTAAATCCAAGAAGGAAACATTAAATTTTTAATGATACTGTTGGATACACGGAAACCATTTAATTAAAAACATGGCTTTCAGCATTTTTGAAGTTTAACACTGTATGATTATAGTAGTACATTTACTAAGCAGGTAAACAGGAGTCTGGCTAAATACATAGGTCAACTTGCTGCCCTTAGTTAAGAAACTGCATATACACATCTGCCAAAAACCTTGAAAGAAAGTGCTGTATTAACTACTTAGTCTTGTATTTGCCACGAATGTAAGTTTCATGAATATCTTTCTACATACACTACACAATGGTACATATTAAACTATTTTGCTTTGTGCATTTTTTAATTCATTAAAAAGCAAAAGCACGTGGCAATATACCATCCAAATGAATGCATAATAGAAAATCTCCCTTAGAAACAGGGCAACTTCTTTTTTCCCACTTACCAAGTAGAGCTAAACTCCCAGGAACACCACCAGGAGTGTCAGCAGTCAATTCCTCAGGCTCTTGAATTCAGCAGGCCTTGAGAAAGCACAGGGAATAAAAAAATAAGGCCCTGAATGGTAATGATAATACATGAGGGAAAAAAAAGACACTTTATTTTCAGCCCAAAGGCCAACACTTGGTGTCTAACAAGACACGCTACAATTTAAGTATCATCTACGGAAGTGAAAAAATATAGTAATAAATTCCTCCTCATGTCAATGCTCATAACACATCAGATTTAAATCTAATTGAGACTTAAATCTAAGTGAGATGTCAGCTGAAGAAATTCACTGGGCTCCAACTGGCTGACTAGATTAGGCAACTGGGTTCTTGGTGCATCAAAGGATTATCAAAAGGAAACTTGTCCTCACATATTTCAAAAGGATCAAAGCTCCTAAAAGTAAGAACTGCATTCTTTTTTGGATGGTACATAAACACCATTTAAGTAGTATATCTCTGTCAGAAAAACAGAATTATTTGGTACAAATCAGAGGCACTTGCCTTTGTTGCTTCAACGGTAGCTACTACGCTTTGGAATGCTTTACCCTTCCACACACATCCAATGTCCACTGCCACTAACACACCACTTCCTGGTCCAAATACATTCAAATCTTTCTTCTCTCTCCCTCTCTTCCCCACCCCCTTCCTTTTAAAAAGTATAAAGTTATTTATACAAAATTCATAGTTACGCAAATAATTTGGTAATGCTTTGGCTATGGTCACTGAATAAGGTATCAGTTGGTCCTAATAGTTTAGGAAATAGGAAGAGAGCTGTTAATAAAAAATAGATCATAATTTATACAGGACAAACATAGTTCAAATTGGTGGAACCTTCTTACCATATAGCCCAACCAGAGTTTCCCACTCCATTTAACCATTATTTAGTAAAAGTGGATAAAAGAATTAAATCCTCCAAGTGGGTACAGTTACTAGTTAATCCAGCGCCTCATGCATCAGCATGCTGAATTCAGCATGTTATTTTATCCCTCAGGTTATTAATATAATGTTGACAGCCACACATCAAAGAAATAGAGGCAATGAAACTTTTCAGCATTGTCACACTGAAGCCACTTTATTACCATCAGTTCTGATATGGGGGTCTAGTACTGCTCTTTTTGGAGTGAATGGGAATTACACAGTAGACCTCAGCAGCTTACTTTCCTCGTGAAGGTTTCCACCGTAACCTTCTGTATCAATTTTCTGCAAAGCTAACTAGCACTATGTTATGCATTTAAAATACTAATATGTTTAGAAAGATACAGAGATATGTACAAGTGTGACGGTTGTAGAAATCATGACATAAATGCTCTCAAGAAATGGGACAGAGTAACAAAATAAATTCAATTTTCTTTGGGATTTCCTGACTCAAGGTATTACTAAAAAACATTATAAACCAAAAATAGTTGCTACAGATTAAAAAAAAGCCAAGAAATCCCCAAAACTCCAGTAAAATGGGGGCCAAAAGAATCCACAAATATAATTATGTGTTCGGTAGGAGAACAAATGTTACTACCAAAACAGTATTGCAGAGACAGGAAATGGGAAGTATCTTGACACTGTAAGACAAAAGTCAAAATATGAGACTCGGTTATCTATAGCAAGGCACAGGCTATACACACTTACGCAGAAGAGCACTAAAGAGGCAAAGCTCAACAATGGTCTCGTTTAACAATATCTGTATGACATATCAAGATCTCAGATCTACTATAAATAATCAGGCACAGGTAAAAATATATAAATTATAAAATTTTCTTCTTTGCTTTTCCCTCATTTGTATCTTGTAATTATTCAAATACAGAATCTTCCCTGCTTAGTTCTCTGTATAAAAAAAACAGTAATACAAAAAAAAACAATTACAGAATAGATTTCCATGTAACCTTTTTTTGTTCTTCCGCAACCTCTCCCCTATTTAAAGTTTTTCTAACTCGAACAGCCCAGCCTTCTTAACACTGAATACAGAGCAATTTCCCTGAGTATTCCACATTGCCGCTCCTTTCTTATCAGAAATCAACTTGCACAAACCTTCTCTTTACATACATCTTCTCCTTTCTCCATTCAGTTCCCATCACTGAGCACATGAAGATGAAGGGAAGAGCAAATAGTCTTCCTCAGACCATCATTCTCTTAAGAGAATGTTTGCAAGGCCTATAGCTACCATTGATGCATCTATGGCAAGTGCCTTTGTGGAGGTTATATAAAAAATTTTCTGCACAAAAAAGTAGCACAACCTAGTGAGTATTTCTGCTCCAATAAACGATGAGAAACAGCATGTGAATATATATTAGAAACCATTCAGGAGAAAAGTTTTTCATTTATGCTTCATTCAGGTATGGGCTACATGGGTTTGGGTGGCACCCAGCTTCTTTTGTTTTGTCCGTTGATACAAAAACAAAGAAATGATGCATTATTAAGTCACAAGGATCTTCAAAGAAAAGGCTGAACTCTTGCAAACACAATGCAGATAGACTGTACTCTGCTTTCCTTCTTGGGAATGACAAGGTTCAGAAGTTGTTGCTGAGCAGGCTTTCTCCGTCTCACAGTGCTTTCCTTTAGTGAAGTCAGTGAAGCGCTCCGAGTCAAGGATGGAAAGGAATCAGATCTTCTTCTGGGATCCAATCATTACCTTTGATACAAAGTTCACAATGGCGCTGGCAGGTTGCTCTGGATCGTGCTCTGCAAATAGGTGGCATACGTTGTCTGTGGCACTGCCTTGCTTCCTGGCAACAAACCCAAATACCCTGAAAAGGGCAACAATCACAGTATATCAGAGAACAGACAGACAGGCATTGCCTCGTTTCATAAAGCAGAAAAGATACTGCAGAAACCAAAAGCACCAATCAGACTTCATCTGTTCTGATGGACAAGGTCCGTGTGACTGCTAAACAGAGTGGTCCCAAATGCATCAGCCCACTTAGGAGCTCCTGAGTGGCTCAGGATGGCCAGAATCAGGGACAGAGACTTTCCCCTTCCTTCTACTCTGTCTACACTGAATGCTGTACTGTTTGTTGTCAGAGACATGCTGCTGACCCTGGGGATATATTTAATCTGATTCAATACTGCTGTTCTCTTACCTACCTTGGGGTGTGTGTGGTGTGTCAGGAATTGCCTCAAGAGGTTTTGAGGGCCACACATCTCAGTGGAGAGAGTACTGGAAACAGGACTTAAGCCATCTATTTCTGTTCCTTTCCAGAAACCAGTGCCTGAGCTCTCTCTGTTTAGGTTTTTCCTTTTGGTAAAAAGGAGACAATGACACTTGCCTTCCACAGAAAACACTTTGCAATCCACTGGTAATTATGTATTTACGCTACACGCTAGTATTACTAGGAGTGTTTTCATCTATGTGCTGTGTGGGGGATTTTTTTTTTTTAAAGCTATCAGTCTAAGTGAGACAAGTAAGCTTGTGTTAGTGTTGCTGCACAAGTGGAAACAAAACTGAGTAGCAAATGGCTCTGTTTTCATTTCTGAAACTTTAGTCAAATCACAGACCTGCAACCTAAATAAACAACGTTATCTCTGGCTCCAGACATCCCACCATCACATAATTAGGCCCCGACTTGCAGAGGCGCAGATAAAGTAACAGAAGTCTAATTACAGTGGGCAAAGAGACTTTTGTCTCTGAACAGCTGCTTTCTCTTCTACATCTCTGATAAAGATAATTTAGAACACTAAGAAACTGATCACTTTAATGATATTCCTAAAGCAACCAGATAGGCGTCCACTTACTTTGCAGAAAGGCCATCTTTCATCCATCTTGTTGTCCATGAAGAAAGCAGTAAAAAAAAAAGGAATGGAGAAATAAAAATGAAACCTATGTTAGCTTTTTTTTTTTAGATCAACAATACAAACAACCTATCAAAAATACTGCTTGTCTTCCTTACTTTCTTTCCTGTGGATCCAAGGCACAGAAAATAACAGTGTTGACTGGATAATGTCGCCGAAAAAAGAGTCTGGATAAGAAGAAATAAAACAAGTTTTAGGAATAGTTAAGATGCATACATTTTTAAACAATAAATAGATCTGAAAAATAAGTTCTATTTAATCTTAATTTAATAATGATGATATATTCTTTTTGCTATCTGAGTGACTTTGGAAACTACCTGAACTGCTCCAAGCAAATAAATCCATACTTAGAATAGTAATGGCAAGTTTTTGAGCCAAAAGAAAACTGACTCTCAAGCTAAGAAAAATAACTAGAAGAATTAAATGTATTTCTTCTAAAAACTGGCTATTTAAATACTATGTCAGTGGGAAATGCAACTTTTGGAACTTGTGAATAATTTGATTATATCAAGTTTCAAAATATAAGCACTCGTAAGCATTGTAACTTAAGGTTTTGTCCTTGATCTGCTATAAACAATTGCCGACCTGATGGAATTAAGAAGTCTGGCACTTTTTTTTTTTTTAAACCTAAAATGAATTCCCATTGTCCTCGCTTTATTATTGTCAGTTTTCAAATCTAAAATATTTGTGGTATCCTCAATAGCATTCAGTACAAAGTAAATATAAACTAAGTATTTATCATAGTATTTTACAGGCTACGCAAAGCACTATTTCAAATACTGGAGATACACAGTGCCTTCTTAGGCCAACTCTGTTGAGTGATACTGGTGAAAGACACCGTGAAGATAAATTATTTCACTAAATAGGTTGAATATCAAAAGCTGGCAAAGCCATTACTTCTCCTTTCTATAAGAAATAACAACAATGAAAAACATTCCACGGCAAGTGACCTTTCAGAGTTAAAAGCTGCCATGTGGAAGTAATGTCCACAGCTTAAAACATTCATTCTCCAGTACTGCAGACAGCTGACACTGTCACCGTCATTCTTTAAACAATCCTATTACCCTTTGAGACACAGACTGCAGAACATAACTAGGAAAATCAAATAAACAGCGGCCAACGCTTGTTGGGGACAAGGCTGGATATTCTCTTCCCATCCCTCTTTTGCTTACTTTCTTTGATTATCTGTCAACGTGATTCCCTGTGCAGACACCTTGAAATGGACAATGGTTGAGATGGGAGAAGGATCTTGCATCAGTGTCAGGCTCAAGGCTTTCTGTACTGCTTGGTAGCCCGTAAGGGACTCCATCTCCACTGAATTCAGGTACCAAACATTACATGCTGTAATGAAAGAGGGGAAAGACTTTGAGAGGTCATTACCCATCAGCAAGCAAGCAGGCGTCTTCTGAACAAAACCAAACAAAATGTAAATTTTCCGCCTTCATAAAGCAAACAGGGAAGATGTGACAGCAGACTACCAAACTTTCTACATGTGCCTCACCTTGTCCCACTGTTGTTTCATAGTTTAACACTACAATTTTGGAGGTCATAGGCCTTTTGCTGTCCCTTTGTTTTTAATACCTTTATATTTAAGCCAATGACTGTATTTATCTGTTACCTAAAGACCTTGAAATTTAAATAAATACAAGACAGCAGCAGAGAGAGAGGCCACCCATAGGTACTACTACACAAAAGGTATTCCTGAGGGGAAAGAACAGGGATATTTTGCTTTTAAGTTCAATTACAGCAGCCAATAAGAAAATACACATTTTTGCAGAATATATTCACACATTTTACATTTTCAAATGGTATTTAAACTGTATTCAAAGGAAACCATTCACTTGTTTGGCAAGACAAGAGTGTTTTCACCCCATAAGGAATCGAGGGTTGCTGCAAAGCTCACTGCTCATTAATTCCATAGTGATTTGTATGTTTAGTGATATTAGGGCAAAAAAAACAACTTACACATTGAGAAAAATTACTGACTTACGTATTTTAAGGTCTATTCTTTACCTCAGCATGCACTTACTTTTAAAAGCCCTATTCCTCTCCTAGAAATATTAGTAACATCTGAATTATCTCTATAAAATAGAAGCTCATTGGTTTCTAAGGTTACCGAACAGTTAATTTTTTTACCTGGTCTCAAATCAAATCTGCAGCGAGCAATAGGAAAAGAAGTATTAATATTATATAGCATACTCTGTTAGTCCTATAATACTGTATAATACTACATAGTAACAGATGATAACAGTGCCATATAACATTATACAGTATTAATTATTATTACCATGTAGCATTAACAGAATTATTCACATGCTTAAACACTTTGGGATTGTGGTATAAAGTCAAATTTACAAGCAGATTAAGAACATTTTTGAAACTGAAAAGCCTTCTTAGTCTTATTCTACAGCACAAGCAAGAATGATTAAACATATCCATAGCTAAACACTGGTACCAACAGACTTTGTGTTTTGGTAAAAACATATGCGTAGGTATCCAGGACAGAATTTACAATTCTGGCAGCTGACACATGCAAATTACTATGGTAATATTTCATCTGTTTAGCAGTTCAGCTTGGCTTGCCAACCTTACCATGAAAGCAAAGACTAAATTAAATCTAATTAATTTATGAAATTTTATTTATTCTCTTTTCATATGGCTATTCTGTAATCTGACTAAAGCTTTCTGCTAGGACTATCTACATAAAATACACAGCTAGGCACTGGCACTTTCAAAACAACCAAGCAATCGTACAGTTAAAGACTGCATAAGCTTAAGTTTGATTCCAGCATGATGATGAGCCCAGTAACTTCAAGCACTGGAGTCTATCAGTGAAAGAAGGGATCCAGAGATTTGTTTGTTTGGTTTGTAAGTGTACGATTTCCCAAATGTATTTGCACATTGGTGTGACAGTTTCAATAACCATTCAATAACTTCAAGGTTATTCAATTAATTACTATACAATTCACGCAGAGAGCGATTTAAGATGATGAATGGCAAGTTCAATGAGGCCTTCCTCGCTGAACAGCTTTCTGTCATGTCTATCCAAAATTGTAAGTAACATTCCAAACCATAACCTCTCCTCTTCTCACATCATTACTGTGTATATTTGGTACAGATCTAAAGCTCTTCATTTTTCTGTGAGCCTTTCCCACCACAGGAAGCTTGCCTTGTTTCACAGTCACACTCCTCACCACTTCTGAGACCCAGATGAAGGGTTTCCCTTCCTCTTCTGCCACACATTGCATTGGCGTCAACTGTCTTCATGTTTTGTTTCTAAAGGAAATAGCCAAGCATTTTGTCTAGATTGCCCTCAATGTGATAGGTCAAAAGCAGTCACCAAATGCAATAGATTCCTTTACTTCTGTAGCACAAAAAATAATATATGGAAGCTTTTTCAAAAGTGTTGGAAAGTGCAAAAATGTCATCTTAAAAAGGAGATTACACGAAAGGAAAGGTAATGAGAAAGGCTGAAAGACTTCTCATTTAAGAACATTGTGCGTGTTCTGATGGGGTATTGAATGACAGCAATCCCACAGAAATAATACTCAACACTGGAACAAAAGGAAGACACCTGGGTCTTTTGTGCAATGCAGCTGCCCTGCAATGTTGCTGCTCTCATCTTCCACAGGTGGTATTTTGTAGTCATGTCTGTGCTACCACCAACAGCTACACAATGTGGCCATTTCGAGTAATCCCTGCTGCTTTTAGACTAGGAATGTGCGTTGTTCAGAATGCTTAGTCCCTTGACTGTATTAGTGGAAACAGATATGAAGAACTAGGATTTATTTGGGGTAGAAAATTTTGCTGCTGAATAGGAAGGTTAATAAAGCAAGGTCTGTTCTAGGTAAAAGCCACTTCTCTGTATAGTTTCTAGTCTTCAACTGCCACTCTCTAGGAAGCAAAGGATTTCTGGTCAGCTTCTGCAGTTAGATAATGACTGTAAATGCTCATTAGGTTTTTCAGACAGCTAAAAAAATGATCATTTAGGAAAACACATCTTCATTTTTTTGCTTGTGGAGTGGGAGAACGGTGGGGTAAAGCAGGGCAGGGAAAAAGTGCATCTGCTTTGACCGAACTGCAGGTGCTCACACAGGCTCAGACAGTTGGGAAAGAAACAATTTACATGTTTCCGGTCTGCACTTCAGTGTTGAACTCCACAACTTGAATGTCTCTATGACTAGAGAGGGACCTTTGAAACATGGAAAATCAGTGGGAAATGATGTATCAAGGAAAAAAAACCTCTGAGAATCTCTCCTAGCTGATTTATCTACTCAGGTTCCGAACCCTTGTTTAAAAACAAAAACAACAACAAAACAGGGAAAAAACTAATGTATTAAGCCCCCCAAATGATCCACAATGTGACAGCCCCCATAAGGAATTACCTGACTACTGCCCCAACTGAAGTAAGAATTATTTCTTTTTCTTTGAAATGCATTGCCTGAGCAAGGAGAAACCAACATTCCTCACAAGACAACATATGCCCCTTTAGCTGGGTTTTCAAGAGGGAAAGTTCTATAAAAATTCATTCTCCTTGTTTTGTTCCCCTGTTGGTCACAATAAACACCACCAGCACTGGCAGACAGAAAGGCCAACACGCGCTCACTCCTGGCACAGCCTCGACAAGGCTTGCCATTGCCTCAGCCACACATTCCTGCTTGATTACAGCACTTGAAGCGGTACTTCAAATTTTTAAGTCAAAGCAGATTGTTGCACAAGCAAGGAACAATGCTGTCTCTCCAGAGGAGCTCAGCTTGGCAACTACCCCCTTCAGAAGTGCCCTAAAATGGGTAAGGGCAATGAGGCAGCATTATAAGAATAAAGGCATGCTTGGCCACAACACTTTTGCTTGTGGCTCCAGTGGTAGGCTAAACTCAAAGGAGAGAAGCAAATGTAGTGTATTCTCCTGCTCTAATGGGACTCACCAAGTGGACAGATAGGTCCCAGGGAGAATTCAAAGCAGCCTGAAAACCAGGGACCATGGGAGGGCATGGACAGGATCCCTTGGGCATGCCCACTGTACACGGGAATAACACAGTGGCTGTCATTTCTACTAAGGACATCCTTAAGATTATGAAGGGGTACTCAGAGCACTGTGTCCAATAATGGTGGGTTGGAACATCACCACACTTTTTCAGACAGGTTATTTCACTAGCTGTCTCTGGGTTAGCTGCACACAAACAAAGCAGATGAGAAGCAGAGCACATCTCTACACAGCTGCTGCAAATACCTCTGTTTGAGTGCGATACAGATGGTACCAATGCAAAGCAACACATCATTTGGAGGCAATCTTGTCAGGGTTCTTCTGTCACATCAATGAGCTCACAGTAACACACGTTAACTTGCCAGAATGGGTGCTGAGTATGCATGAGAATCCATAAAACAGCATCCAATAGAAAAGACACTGGACATTTCCTAACAACATGCAGCATCAAGTGAAACACACAGCAATGTTTTTAAAAATTTTTCTTTTTTCAGATTGATGGGATGCGAAGCATTTTCCAGTGGTATTGACCTCCATGTTGAGAATTTAACCCTACTGAACACTTTCCTTAGTTGCCTTTTGCAGACCTCAGACATAGTTCATGAACCTCTGCAACCATAGGTTGAAAATATCTTCTTTAAGTTCATCAGTTATGAAAGCAATGTCAACACTTAAAAATTGCTGTGCTTGAACCAACCTATGGGTAGCTCATATTCTCATGGAAGACATGACTGGAAAGCAAACACAGGGTTGTAGAACTTAGGAGCTGGTTGCAGAAAACAGAAAGAACTTGACACATAGGCTCACAGTGCCGTTTACACTTCTACACAGCACTCTAAATTTAACTGCTCCCTTTAAACATCCTTCAGTCCAGTCTAAGCTTCAGCTTCTCCCAGCCTGTAAGATACAAAATTTGGTGACAGTCAAATGCAAGGAAAAAGTTTAACAGACCTGCACCCTGTTTGAGAAGCTCCGCTGCTGAGTTTGCAGCAGTTTGTGGAGAAGTTTCTGCTATCTCCTCCAAGGGATCTGCAAATAGAAAACACTGTCCGTGTCTTGTCTGGACTTGAATTGACAAAGCAATGCACATGATCAAGTATGAGTTTAGCTTTTGTAATTGTGATCTCATCTACAGGACAACTCTTGGCCAGAAACTTGAAACAATCTTGTATCTGCAACTATAACCATTCATGTGGGTTTTGTGCTGCATCAGATTTTTTGCCTCTAGCACTGCAGGAGGGATGCTCAACCTTTATTTTCTGGCAGTAAAAGACGTAACTACATAGCATATGCTGCAGGGACACACATGATGTCACATTAAAACAGTATCAATAGCTATATTCCCTCACTACAACCTCAAAATTTTTTCAATAGTACAATTTTAATGATCTCATTTAATTAGTATAATTTACAGTAATTTAGGTGTCAAGACTTTGTGTTTCTAAAATTAAATCAATTAATTGTATTTTGATTCAGAAGATAACATAATCCTTTCTTCATACTTATGTAGAAAACAAACATCTGAATTATTAAGACAGTTTGCTTCCCCATCTTCTGTTAAAATTAGTGAGAAAACTGTTCATCAGCATGTTATTTCAGTTATACGCATCAGCATGTAGAAAGATCTCACTTACTGCTGTACTAAACATGAGGCATGCTGTCTTTGAATACATTCAGATGAGGAAGGCAGCAGTAATACAGTGTGTAACACTATTCACACGTTTAGAGTTATCCATGGTCCATGCACTGTGTCCAGAATCATTAACCACGGAAGATCAGCTTAAAACGTGTAATCATATCAGATTCAAAAATAAATCCAAAATAAAATTTCACTGTGGTATGTTTATTCAGGACAAGGCAAATGTTTCAGTCCTGCACCTCTGTCAGAAGAGAAGGAGCTTTTCATTTTAGATAAGAAGGATAAGGAGAACAAGCCCACCTACCACATTGGTTTGCCACATGAAGAGATCTCTGGTCACATCTACCATAGCATGGTTTTGTGGTAAAATGGTTTCATTAATGTATTTGCATAATTCAAATGCTATGTTTGAACACTGACATATGGCCTCTAACAAAAGTTTAAAGAGTTCAGTAGAAAACCACAAGAATGTTTAACATTTCAATAATACATCTGGTGTTAACTTCATGTGGGAGAGTAACAGACAACTGAATTATGGGGCAAGCATAGCTACATTTTGCTGTTGTCTTAGAGAGGTTTATGAAATCACCATAACCAAAATTAGAATTACAGTCCCATGATGCAACACAGACTTTTTACACAATACTTGGACCTGTGTAAGTTGCTACTTCCTTCCTCCCAGTGTCACACTCAGGCACCTTCTGTTCTTTACCTACTCATCTTCCCTAAAGCCCTTCTGCCACCCATACCTGAATGAATGGTTACATCTAACCATACATGGGCATAATTTCATGTCTGAGAAGTACATTTGTCTTCCTACATGCTAGATTACTGTGCGGATCTCCATGATGCATACATGTTTATGACTGGAATATCACACTACTAGTCTGCTCACAACTACAGCTTGGATAACAGCCGTCAGCCATACTGAAGAACCACTTTTAAAACACAGCTTCCTTCCCTGTGTCTTCTTGCTTAGATCTCGACTTGTGACGTTCACCTGCCTTCAGACACTGGCACCTTGAAGCAGAGCTTGGCTGTGTGTTATCTGTTCTGTACTTTAACAAGCATACCTCTGTCTGGGATGAGGAGCTTGCACGGCAATGCCAGTGGAGTGATGGAATGCTGATACACCAGAGCTGTTAAACTCCCTGTGGTCAGAAGAGTAACAAGACATGCACAGTTAACTTGGTGGACAACAGGAATGCTTAACAGTTACGTTGGCTCTTAAGTAGTTTATAGACCAGGGAGCCTCCCCACCCTCCCTTTAAAAAAAAATTCTCTTGGCACCTAAGCCAAGACTTTCTTTGGTCAACTTTAGTGTATTCATTTTTCCCAGCACTGTACCAGTTGGATGTACTTGAACTCATTAACCACAATCATACACTCCCTTTCCCTCCTTAAACACACTGCTTAAATCCTAACCTAAATGGCTTTGCTTCAAACGGAGAAAGCACAAAAATGCCAAAAGCAGTAACATGTTGAAGTCAGTAAATTCCTTTCAATGCTCTTCTGCTATATTAAATAGAGTAAAATCTTACAAAGATGGTAAGAGCACAAGGGTTCAATGCTATGAGATGAGGCAGACAAAGAGCAAGGAGTTCTGCCTCTTAGCCACCTCGTCTCTACTAGGCACCTCTGCCTTCTGCTTCTAAAAGTATAAAAGATGGTCTAGATAAAACCTTCTCCATTCAATGTGTCAGTGATGTATGTTGCGTTCTCTATTAAATGATTCTGTTCTATTCAAAAGCACTTTTGTCATTTGGACTTGACTTAATTAAAATAACTAAACATTAGTCATCCTTGACATTACCATGTCAGACTATACAGAGTGAGAGGAAGGTGTAAAATTCATCAGTCTGTTTGTACAAAAAGCCATCCTTCGATCCCGTTCACTAACATTGAACATTATAATCATGCACTTGAGAAAAATCACAGTTCAACCAAAAAAACCCTCATTTTTAGAGCCCATCAAAAGTTTCTTTGAAATGGAAAGATGACTCAATTCTGCAAGGGTCTTACAGAAACACAAAGACCAACTGATACTATTAGTCCTTCATTATCTTATCCATACAAATGTGTGATAGTGCCTGCCCACCTACTTTGTGAAGCAGTTTTGAGGCTGCATACATTGAAAGATCAGGAGATGACCAAACTAAATGATTAGCAGTGCTACATATGTGCCATAAAGAGGAACTTCAAGATCAAGGTAGGACTGGGCTAAAAATTGTGACGAAGTAAGCCTCACTGACAAAATTCAATCCACCTTTACTTCAAATACGGTTTGTCATTTTACACTTGTTCATTTTATGGCAGATGACCCTTTCATGGGTGTATTGGGTGTACAGGACAAGGCTGGTAGCAGGGAGTGGGAGGGCTGCAGGGTGACCTCTGTGGGCTGCCCCATGCCGGACATAGCCAGCTCCAGTAGACCTACTGCAGGGCACCACTGAGCCACGGGTGGGATGCCTTTGGGAAAGCGTATCTAAGAAAGGGCAGAAAAGGCTACACAGAGGCAAGAAGGGAACAAAAAGGGTGAGACACAGCAAAGGGAACACCACGGTCAGAGGAAGAGGAGAAGGAGGTGCTCCAAGCACCCAAGCTGACATCTCCCATCCTGCAGACTGTGGAGGACCTCACATTGGAACAGACGAACATTTCCTAAAGGAACTGTGGCCCACAGAAAGCGCACGCTGGAGCAGATTTTTATCCTGAAGGATGGCAGCGCATGGGGAAAGCCCACATCTCAGCAGGGAAAAGTGGGAGAGGGATGGAGCAGCAAGGAAGAACTGTTCTGTAATGACCATACGCTCCCCCCTCCCCTTCCTGCACTGCCTGCAGTAGGGTTGAGGAGTCTAAGGGGAAGCAGTGAAGTTGAGCTTGGAAAAAGGGGAAGGAAAAGTGTTATTTTAATGTTTGTCTTTGTTTCTCACTACCTGAATATCGATTTTAATTGGCAAAAAATTAAATTAATTTTCCCCAAGCTGACTCTCTTTTGTAACTGGTTAACAACCTCCCTGTCTTTATCTCGACCCATGAGCTTTCTCATCCTATTTTCCCCTCCTGTCCCACTAAGGAGGGCAAATGAGTGAGCAGCTAGGTAGGTGTGTGGCTGTTTGCCGCAACAGGTAATGCGCTTTCATCATATTACATTAGGTAGGCTGACGCAGCATAACGTACTCTGTGAATGTCCCACTCTGGCGTCATTTTAGCCAGCTAGTATACAGTATAAATACAGCACAGGACAAAATAAGGCAAAGGTCCTGAATCAGTAAGACCCGTAAAGTCGTCTAGCACTGCTGTCTACAGCAGCATTGGTAGTGGTAGACAAGCTTGACCACTTGAAGCTTGGTCACGTGCATCTGTGCTAGAGTGCCCTGCACATATACTTAAGGTAAATGTGTACAAGGCTCCTATAACCTTAAAATTTCCTACAGAAATCATCAGGACTTGAGCAAAGTATTCTCTCATTTGCACTCCATCCAAGTCTATAAAACAGCTCTGGCAAATGCAAACTGTTTCCATTTTCTGTGTCCCTGTGATGCACAGTACTTACCAAAATATGGTTCATTTGGGCATCCTTTCAAGCGTACCCCCTTGTGAGTGCATTCAATCAGAAAATGCCTTACAAGTTCATTTGACAAATCTCCAACTGTGTGGAAAAAGAAAAAGAAAGCTCATGAAGAGAAGGCACGAACAGACAACAGTCTCACAAATTAGCAGGTCTTTATGAAGCCGTTTTCCACATTACCACCAAATGTTTTATATACAGCATGCCTGTGATTCTGTGATTCTGTGAATACATTAGACCTGCTCTGCTGCAAGGTTACAAGCCGTAGTAAAAAGGCCATTTCGCAAAAAGCCAACCAAACAGCTCACTTTAGACAACCAGAGGAAAAGGTTTTATAATCATTAAGTGAGACATCCAAATACGCACTGATGTCCAAAATGTCCAAGTATGGTCCCAACTACAGCCAGGAACAGAAATTTTGAAAACGAATGGTTAGAAATTCTGAGGTACTTGCCCATTAGAAGAACTTGCATTCAATGTGACAGAACTTTTCCAGATTAAAACAATAGAAGATTTAGCTACACAAAGATAATGACACCAAGTATCTCAGTGAATTTTTAAGTTTTAAAATGCTTGCAGTTTGACGCTAAGTCTTTGCTCCTGAATCCAAACAATTACATGAAATAATCAGGTTTCACTAGATTTTTAAAGACAGTTTTTATCTCTTAGGAATCTAGGACACACCAAAATTGTTAAGTTGGATGTAATGAGGAAATTCAAAGTCCAAGAGACATATAAAAATTCCCTTGAGATTTAGCATTCTTTTAAACATATACATACATATGCACATATATAATTAAGACAACTTCCTTTCTTGAAAGACTGGTTCACAGTATTTCACACATGACTACCAACTGAATCTCTGTCCAAGTAATTAGAGGGTTATTTCATAGCAACGAGACAATGCTACCCAACCATTTAAACCCTAACAAAAGAGACCCAAACACAAATGCTCCCTTTGACTCTGATCTGTCAGCCAAAGTCCAGGAAACACATGACATCAAGGGTTTCAGGCTAATACAGATGAACACATTAACCTGGACAGCAGAAACTTCTATGCAAGCAAATATTGTAAAGATTACCTTTTCAAACAGCTTACTGTTTGCCATTATGCTCTCACAATATTAAAAGTAAATGACTACAAGGGTATGTGGGAAGCGGAAGCCTGGAACAAGAAATCCCACAGGAGACTGAACAAATTTGTGCCTTCTGGGATGAAATAGTGGGAACCAAAAAAGCTAAATATCACAGAGCGAGAAATGGAAGAATGCTTCAGTCTCAACTAAAATTTTCTCTTACTACCACTTGCCTGTGGTACACCTAACATAAACTGGCTCTTAAAGGCTAGTAGATTTTGAAGTTTCGTGTCTTCCTAGCCTTCACTGTTTCGATGATAAAAAAAGATTACTAAAAATGCCTACAGCCACTCCCCATTTGCCTCCTTGCTGTTGCTATCACCACCCCTGTTGTCTCCATTAAATAAGACATTGCAGTGGTTCTGCTGATGTTGCTTGGCAATAAAAAGAAGGAATACATGGAAAATTTTTATTAGAAATTGGCTCAAGATACCAGATTTTGAAAGTGTTACTGTAATAGAGGTGGACTGCTAACCTTGCCCCAGAGTACGCATGAAATCTTAAAAAAACCAACCAAACAAACAACAGCCAACCAACCAAAACCAGACAAAACCACACTCCCATAAACACGACACTAAGAATCACTGCTTTCCTGTGATCTCAGTTGCTTACCTCACCAGGCAGCATGTACCAATGAAACATAACAAGCTTTGTAAAAGGAAAACAGCAGCAATGAAAACTACTCCACTACCCTTGCAGTAGCACAAATGGAGCCAAGAACAGTACAGATACTGGCTGCTGAGTTTCCATACATTGATTAATGCTTTCTGTATGTTTTTCTCATTTTACCCTTCAAAACTATCAGGCACAAGTTATACACAGAGGCACTGGAGCTGGGAGAGTAGGTGTATTTCATCACTTCTTTTAAACAACTATCATCTTTCCTTAGGGAACCGCCTCAGATTTCTATCTAATGTAGACCTGTCTCAAAACAAAACCTTGGCTCAAAAATATGCAACCTTCCAGCCAAGCAAAAGCTTTACATGGTGGTATGCAGATCAAATGCAGACTTCTGATTCTAGGGAGGACTCATTAACTGAGGTGACAGTGGTTTTCTATTAGCTTGATAAGGTACAATACAGGCACAGACACTATGAACATACATGTACAAGCCATGCTGAAACTGTAAAGTACAACAGGCATCTTATCCAATCTCATTTAACAACGTACCAAATGCAGCCTGTAATTCAAGTTGTACTTCCCAGAAGAGGGGAGATTCCTCCAGATTATTACCCAGTAATAAGGACTTCCTACTACGTACAGCTTGTTAAATAACAGATAGAAGGCATACAGTACCTTTCTTGTTTAACTGCAGAACAGAAGGAGGTGGTGTAGCAACTTTCATTGCTAGCCCATAGGCTCCCCGGAAAGAATGACTGTCTCGAACAATGAATGACCCAGGTTCCTTGTCCTTGAGAACAGCAATGGCTGCAAGGGATTCCGGAAAAGAGAGAAAAATAGTTCCAAAACAATGCACTCAAGTGCAAATCTCTAATTAATAGGAGACTAAAGGAAATAAGATCCTTTTCTCTGTTTCCATTGCTGTAGATCAGAATACCATCAAGCAGATTTGGGGGATCTGAGTGGAAACATCTTGCGCAAATCCCACAGATACTTATTTCAAGAGAAGCCTGAAGTACAGATCCCTACTGATTTTTAAACTAAGAAGGACATGCAGGTCCCACCAGGATTCCTACAACCACTGCAAGAGCAAGTTGATTCCTGCTTATATTTTGTCAACCTGTTAGAAGCATGACAGAAAGCACAGCCTGTAATTCTCAGGCTGACTATGCAGCACTGTTTTTCTTTTCCTATGCAGCTTTAACAGGCAGAGCAGATCTGTTTTCATCTACCACCAAGTTTCTGTCTCTGCAAAGCAATCCCACTCCCTTACGGGTTTTAAAGCAAGGCAAGGGACATAAGTGGATATTTGTTCTTTGACTGTCCAGGCATTGACATATTTTACAAATATATTCCGTGATCTCTGCTGGAAGTGTGATAGGAAGTCCTCCCCACAAGGAACCATTTATAGGGAAACTGCTCTTGCTTTGCATGAGTCTGCTGCAGACTTTGAAATCTAGTAGCCCAAAAATCTTAAATCCACTTTGAAAAGAGACAAAACGTCCATCTAATGATTGATCTTAATTTGATCTTAATAAAACCTTAGTACTTTGCTTTTTTTTTCCTTAAACTTTTTGAAAACAGTTGTGTTTATTTTCAGAATTTCTAACAATCAGCAAGCCTTCAAAGAAACCCTGGAAAAAGTTCGAATTTGATCCTGGAGTCTTCAACTGCCTGTATACACAGAACATGGAAATTACGTATACAGGGCATGAAGTCATATTTTGCAAGGCCTGAGCAATGATTACATCATAAACACGCACACACACTTTTTTTTTTCCCCCATGAAAATAAGAGTAGTAACAGAAAATCAGGAAAATGCAGCAATTATTGTCTCTCCTGTTTAAGTGCATAAAGCAAATCAGTATATGTTCTGCTCTATTCATTTGTCAGATGGTGAAGAACACAACTATTTTCACAATGACCTGTCATGTATTGAGAGGAGGAGGACAAATGTATAAAACCCTGCAATTCAGCAGTACTTGCGTAACACTTCTAAATCTGCAGGGGGACAGTAATCATTTGTCAAAGGAGCAGTCCATTAAGCACAGGAAAAAAGAACAAGTGCTCCCCCTCCTCAGCAACAGTAACTTAAAACACTTTTTTGGAGGAATTTTACTTGGTAGGGTGGTAAGAGGCATATTAAAAGGCTGGGAAGATTTTCTTCTCATTTGTTCAAGCAGCTAGGTTTAACCTTTCTTTATGATCTACTCCCCCCTCTGAACTCACACCAAGTCAGAAAATTTTTTTCACATATTTAAAGACTCAGTTCTCATTATGGGTGGGGAGCAGACAAGGGGAAGGGGACTGGAGTGAAAGGACCAGTAAAACATCATCCAAAGATGAATTAATGACCCATTTTCTATGGTCCTTATTCCCCTGGGCTCATATTTACCACTACACCGTAAGAGGCATCCTCACCGTTTGAGAAACTATGAACTAGACAGGCATAGCAATTCATTGCTTGCCAATAGCTGAAGGCTATTTTGGTTTAGTGCGAACTTCCTTCCCAACGCAAAACTAATTTGTAATTTTTCCTTTTTGACAACCGCATTTTAAGAATCCCAGTTTAAGATCCTGTCATAACTCATTAAATACAGTTCAGTATAGCTGAATATTACAATATGGACACAAGGACTGTCAGACCAATTGCATCTGCAAAGCACTCAGCATGCTTTATTTATGCATTGTTGCAGGCACAAGGTAGAAGTTCGTATATATACATTTTCACACACATAATAAAAGCTTTCTCCATCTCATTCAATAATACATCTACATATAGATGTACTATATCCATATTGTACATCATAAAGAGGTTGTTCCATGGGAGTATTACTTTTTGACCTTTAGGAAATAATCTATGTCACTTGCACCTGACAATGAAATTCAGGCTACAGAATGACTGGTAGATAACGATGCTTTTATGATGACTTCTAGCTAATGAATTACTCTCTGATATTTAGCATCTCTCAACCTATTATCTGTGCAAGGAAACACACACGGCTGAGATCATGCCAGAGCAGCACATGCTCAGAAGATTTCTGAGAGCAGACAGTTGTTTGCTATTGCATCACACGTATCTGCCATTCCAAAACCGGGAGCTTTTCAGTAAAGTACATTTGCAGCAGCTACCACAGGCAGATTTAAATTACTTTGTAGTTAGCTCAGTTAGGCTAATAATTTGTCTGATTAACTGAATATTTTTTAAGAACTACTTAATTGCCCTTCACTTTGGACAAAAGAAATAAAGTGAGGTTGTCTGTGGCCCTTCTAGGTTTTCTATTTCTTCTTGTATTTCTTTTAGACATCACATATGCATCAAAAAAACTTAAAAGAGAATTCACCAAGTAGCCTTTCTGTGAATGGATATGTCAGAATACTTATCAGGTGATATACCTTGTTCTCTTGAAATATCTGGCTTATACCAGAACTTGGATGTATCCTGGACAAATTTTACGGTCACATGTTTATCAGTTGTGTTTTCTGTGAAATAAAAGGGAAAAAAAGGTCAAGAATTTTTTTAAATACAAAAGCAATTTTTAGTTTTCTTTCCAACTTCCAATCACCTTAATTATTCAAACAACTCATGATTAGAAGGACAATTTAGAGAAACTCTGAACTGTTTTAGAACCAGCAAATATAATACTGTAAACTAAGATTCTGAAAGCATTCTTGAAGTTTCATTTTGCAAAACCCACAAAATATGAAAAACTCTTATATTTATAAAGCTGTATTAAATACAAAGCTTCTCACTGGGGTCCAGTGACTGTACAGAAACGTTTTTAACTGTTCTTGACACAAGTTAAGAAAGGTGCAGAGAGAAGCCAGCCCTTATTAAAAGAAGTTGGACTCCAAACCGCTCGCTTGTGGTTTGGCAGTTCAAAAGGCAGGCTGCCCTTGGCTGACAGAAGCAGAAAAGAAGTGCAGAAAGAATTCCACAGCCTTGTTCTCTGAATAATACATCCAAAGCCAGTGAACTGGCACCACTTACTGCAAACATCCAAGTTCTCTGTGTCATTTTCATTCCATTGCTTTTTTCCCCCCCTCCCCACTTTTAAAATCCCCTAAATGCTTTTTATAAATTCATATAAAATCTAATGTATTTTGCATTTCTCTGATGCAGAACCTACCTGGCACTGGGGAAGTGCTTAACATTTTTGAGAAATCTGGAAGGACATTTGGGAAGGGGATGCTGATTGTGCTTCCACTGTGGGGGCTAGAGAAGCCACTTGAAGAAGGTGACACGGAGGCAAAGGAACGGTCTCCTTCAGAGGACCTCTTTTTCTCTGGAAGTGGTGGTTGAGCATGTAGATTCCCTCCGTGGTGCTGCTGAACTGCACTGTTCTGGCTATTGTGTCCAGAGGCCACTGGAAGAAAGTTTTGTGTCAAAAAGCCATTGTCGTCAGCACTTGCCACTGATGAGCTCATGGTTTTAGGAGAGAGGCTACTATTGGCTATGAAAGCAGCTTGTGTCTCCTCTCCGGGGGAGCTACTGCCCCTGTTGCCCCCGCTGTAGCTCAGGTAGGCCTGGGCACTGCTGCTGACAGCAGGTTCTTGCTGTGGCTCTGCTGGTGAGTTCTCCAGGCTGCTCAGGGTGATGACTTGCAGTCCTGGAGTTTGGAAATGAGACAAGAGAGAGACATCTTGCACAGCGTTTGAAAATTCAGAGGGCACAAGGTAACCTCCCGGCGGCCTGCTGTTTCCCATTGAAAGCTGGAGCGATGGCGAAGCTTTAGGGCTGCTTTCAAGCCAAGGACGTTCTGTTGCAGAAGAGCTGTCAAAAAAAACCAAAAATTGAACACAAAAATAAAACAACAGCCAAATCATTCCCTTAAAACATCACTGTACGACCCATACTGCAGCAATCATCGAAAGCAATGAATCACCTCACCCAGGACAATACCTGAGGGTGCTGTTTGACAACATGCTGGACCTGGTGATGCAGCTGGATCAAGGGATTCCAGCCCCACCCTGATCACTCATTTCTTCAGTGTAGGTGATTACCTTCTGCCTCATCTCACCCTCCACCTAGTCATGTTGATGAGACAGCTTCTGAGTTTGCACTGTAAACCAGGCCATCAAATTAATCACAGTTAAAAATACTCCTCCATCCCTGTTTTTGAGAGGGTTACTTTTAATATGAATCAATTCAGTGAGGCTGTTCACATCATTACTTCACATAAAATGGTCCTGGGAGATCTCTACCTGGTGAGCTGAAGTGTTACCTGGAATAGAGTAGTAGGAGGCAAGAATTTCTTAAGCCAAGGCTGCCATCAAGGGCAGATGTTTATGGATGAAAACTGACACTGCCACAGCAGTTCTTACATGCAGAGCCTCTTATACTCATTTAACAAAAAAAAAAGAGGGAAAAAAAAAGAAAAGAAATGGGCTAAGGAGGTAGTTGTGCACCATTACACAATAAATTACTAAGTATGATAAGAACGCAGTTCACAAGACCGAACTCTTAGACCAGGTCCCTTTTAATACAATTTATATTAAAAAAGGAAGGGAGGCAGGTCCAGGGGTTAATTCATTTGATGATGGAATCGTTCTGATTGATAGAATTAAATATTTCAACAGTAAACATTACACTTTTCTACTGGGTAGCAATTCCACCTGCTCAAGTGAAGAATAACAAATATCCTTCTAAACAAGACAAACTAAGCTTCTGATGAAACTATCTGATAAAAGTTTAAATTGACTGTTTGCTTCTAAAAGTGAAATGCCCTTAAGACTGTAGCTGGAAAATATTACCAGCAATATCAAATGTAGGGAGAACAAACTCATTGTGAGATGCAAAGGGAAAAGAGCTGACCTAAGATACATAAAAAAAGAAAGGACTTTTAATTAAAAGGGAACTGTGGAAATGCATACCAGTAGATTCGAATAGCTCGAACCAGAAGGGCCATAAAGAAATGGAAGGGAAGCAAATGGAAGAAGACATCACTGCAAGAAAAAAACCACCATAGCTGTAGCTATCTGCTAGATGAAATGAAAAATGACAAGAAAAATATTTAGAACGAAGAGAGCAAAACTTTCTAGATAAAGTTTGAAGTAGGAATGTAAACTTGATAATGACTGCATTGCCTGATAAGCTTTTAATTCGCATCCACCTAGAATGAAATGTTACATTGCCTCCTCTCCAGAAAATACTAACATACTTTGTTCAGTCTTATGATTCACATTCATAATCACAAAATGAAAACATTCTTCCACAGTCCAAATACCAGTTGAAAATAAAATCAATTAGATGGGAAGATAAATAAAAGATAAATAGGTATCAACATACTTGAAGTCCTGAGAGTGAGACACACCAACCAACAGCATTCCAAATACTTACTCTGAAAAAGGAGCCAATTATCCAAGAACAAGAACAGGATAATTAGCCACAAAGGAACGTTGTTGCAGAGTGATAGAGAAGGTGTAATACAACACCCCAACTATTAAATAAATATATGGCACAGCTAATGACATTCATTGTCATGGTCTTCTGAACCTTCTAACAGTAACCTGGGACTCCTTGTTTGTTTGCTGTGCTTCTTGCTATTTCTTATCTCATGCTGTAATGTCCTTGGGACAAGGACTATTTTGTAAATTTATACTGTTCAAGCTCTGATCCAGAGTCCTACATGTTTACCACAATACAAATATGAAATAATAAAATCTCTCAGCCTGCTGAGCAATTGAAAGGGAGTCAGCTATTCACTACCAAAACCAAATCCTCTTGACATTTTACTGACTAGAAAAGGATGTACTGCAGTGAGATGAGTGCTCCCTCTCTCTCATGTATAACTTATTCCAGCATGAAATTTCATGAAAAGCTTTCCAGTAAAGCATTACAGAAGCTGGTTAAGCACACAGGAAAACATGTACGAGCTTGTACTAGCATAGAATAAAGAAACTAAGATATAAATTCCTATTTATTTTTGTATTCCAGCTGCTGGACAACATCATCATTAAATGTCACGACCAAACTCCCAAGTCCTTGGACAAATGCTCTGCAATGAAGATGCAAGCATAACATCTTGGCTGGAAAGCGTATTTATAAGAACTAAACAGTAAGGTAGGAGAATCTTCTCCTACCTTTCTCCCCCTGGGATAAGACTGTTACTTGAAACAGTACATGAAGATGCAAAATAGCGCTGAAAGGAGGGATCCGTCTGCATGTTGGCCTTCAGCAAAGCAGGGTTAGTGCCCACAGTGCTGTCAGACATCACCACAGAGTGGTTAATGGCTTCTGTGTAACTTCGAGATTCTGCAGCAAAAGAAACAAAGTAAAAGACAAGTTAAAAAACAACTCACATTTTTATGGACTTGTACTGAAAGAAGTGTTTATAAAACAGTCTGTTTTTCTCTTATTAGGACTATAAATAAGAGTTTTTATTTGTTTGACTGGTAACATTTTATTTCACACCATTACGTTGATTGCTGAAACCATCCAGCAGGACAAATGATAGAGGGAATAAAGATTACAGAATTACACCACTCAAACTATTTGATCAGTCCTCCAGGGTACATTCTGTAGCCCTAAAGATGAGAACAGACCCATCTGTTCCAAGTTGTTTTGCATTCCACAGTCCACAGTGGTAATTAGATATGTCTAGTCAAGTGTCCTGTGTGACTATACACATCATCAGTATGCACTTAAACACCAAAGTGACAGAAAACTGCCGTATTAATTGGGCCTGCCCTTTCAGCCCATTGCTGAATGGTGCAGGGGACCTGGTGGAGAATGACATGGAAAATGCTGAGGTATTCAAAACCTTCCTCACCTCTGTCTTTACCAGTAAGACAGGCCTTTGGGAATCTCAAGCCCCTGAGACCACAGGAAAAATCTGGATCAAGGAAGACTTACCCTCAGTTGGAGAACGACCAAGCAAAGGAACGCTTAAACAAACTGGACATATGTAAGTCCATTGGGGCCTGACAGGTTGCACCCACAAGAGCTGAGGGAGCTGGCTGATACCACTGCAAGGCCACTCTCGGTAATCTTTAAAAGGTCACAATGACTAGGAGAGACTCCTGAAGACTGGAAGGGAACAAGCATCACTCCTATCTTCAAGAAGGACATGAAGGATGATCCAGGGAACTGCAAGCTTGGCTAGCCTAACCTCAGTCTCTGGGAAAGTGATACAGCAACTAAGCCTGGAAATGATTTCCAAACACATGAAGGAAAAGAAGATGATTGAGAGTTGTCAACATCGAGTTATGAAGGGAAAATCATGCTTATCCACCCTGATAGCCTTCTCCAGTGAACTGGCTAGCTTAGCGGCTAAGGGAAGAGCAGTGGATGTTGCTTATCTTGACTTTAGTAAGGCTTTTATCATGGTCTCCCATCACATCCTCATAAACAATCTGACAAAGCACGGGTTAGATAAGCGGACAGTGAGGTGGACTGAAAACTGGCTGAATGGCTGGGCCCAGAGGCTTGTGATAGCTACACCAAGTCCACCAGGAGGCATGTCACCAGCATTATACCCCAGCAGTTGATACTGGGGCCAATACTGTTCAACACTTTAATTAACAACCTGGATGATGGGATGTCCTGGTTGTGGCGGGGATAGGGTATTCCATACCATGTGAGCCATGCCCAGTCTATAGAGCGGGGGGGGCGGGGGCAGGACATGACACTGGGGGAAGGGGGCAGGAAGTTGCCGCTTGGAGCAGGCTGGGGCTTCCTGGGTCCAGTCGGTGAGCGG
>VYXH01002831.1:604431-641728 GCA_013397275.1 Burhinus bistriatus | reverse complement strand
AAAAAAAAAAAAAGGCAAAAAGTTGTGGTGGTGGCAACTCTACGGGAGGTGCTCAAAGCAAACACAAAGCCAGATTCCAAAGTTCTGTATTTTTCAAAATAAAGATCACACGTTGTTTAGAGACAATCTACACAAGAGTTACAAAAAATAGTCGCCCAGGCATAAGCATACACAGGTTTGTTAATTATACACATATGGTTACAAGTGTGCTTGCAAAAAAGTTCATTGGAAATATACACAAGGCTCTGTAAATGTACACCGTGTAGTGTTACAATTCTATATTCAAACAAGGAAAATTGACAGTATGTTACATTCACTTACAAGTAGACAAAATGCAAAATACAGTTCATCTTCTGTACAAAAAAGGGAAGGTGATTCACACTTTACAAGGTGAAAAGGGACTCTGATTGTAAGGAAAACTAGGGGATTCTGTACTTTTGCACTTTTTGTTTCTTACTGTCACAAAATAAGCAAAACATTACTTTTTAAGATTCAAAAAAACACTATTTTGAACTGAATCATTTTTGTATAACATTTAGAAAGGATCGCTACTGTTCAACTAGGTGACAAATAAAACCAAGCATTTATTTTTATTTTTTTTTAAACATTAACTAGGCTGTATAAAGAGAACATTTCCTTCAAAAGAAAAAATTTACTTCTGGTTGAAATTACAATTTACAATATACAACACTATATGCTACGACCATAAAAGGTGTGAATATACACTGAAATGCACAGGTTTTGCTAATTCTTTTTTCTTACCAAAAAACGGGTTTATGTCGATTCAAACTTCTCCACATTTACATTACAGAGGTTTACAAATGTACAATTGTACAGTCAGAAGTATGTTCCACTACTAGGGTACATTATAGATACAGATCAGACATCAAAACAAGAAAATACTACAAATTTTTATATATGTAAAGTCTACACCAAGTATACACTATATATTTATAGAAGCAAGACCAAAGCCGAGTTGGATTTATTTTTTTTTTTTCCTCATGCTAAATAATCAAATTGTGTCTCTCCATGTTAACAGAACAAACTGAGTAGGCAGTAAACAAGTACCCCCGCCCCCCCCCCGCTTTAAAAACTTTCTGGGTGTGTACGTTTTCTTCCCAAAAACGACAGCTAAGCTACCTCCTTTAGCATGTTATACTCAAAAAAGAAAAAAAAAAAAGCAATTAAAAAGTTTCAAAACCTTAATTCTTTTTTTTTTAAACTGAAGCTCAAGTTGAATTTTTTTTTATATATTTATAGACAGCGTTAAATGCGTCATTTGTGCCATTTAACTAAAATTCAAACTTCTTGCTGACTTTTGACTAAAAGGAGAAAAAACAGGTATTTGCAAAAAAGTTGCCTGCAAGGCAGATGAATTAAAAACTTTTTTTGTTTGTTTTCTTCAAACCAACCACCCTGAAAGTTTCCACATTTGGAATATAGATACAACAGTGAACAAAAATGTGGCCTTCCATGTACATTTGATACCTATGTACAAGTATTCTATACACCAGTAAAACAGCAGGGCAATTAGTTAATTAAAAAAAATAATTAGTACATGTTATGCATAATAAAATTAAAGAAATTTACAAAGGCTTTTTCTTTTTTTTTTTAGCAGTTTAGCAACCCTAAAACGTTTTTCTAACTGTATATTGGAATATTGTCGGTTGCTGGTTGTGGATGCCGGGTGGCCAGTGAGCTCCTCCCCAGTTCGCTGCTTCAAATGATACCGTTCGGTGGTCCGCAAATGGGCCCTAGGTCCACCCCGTTCTTCATGTAGTATTTCTCCAGCTTGGCCAAAATGTGTTTGCCGTAGGTGTATTTACGCAGGGTAGCGATGTGAGGCCGGATCTAGGAGAGAAAAGAAGAGGGAGTGGAGCTCAGGAACCCCAGGTACGGCCCCGTCAATCCCGAGCGAGCTGCGGGTACCGCACGGTCAGAGCGTCGGCCACCACCAGGAGACCACAAAAACGCCTGAAATATTCAAGTGCCATTTGCTGTAATCGCCTCAATTACTGTGAATCAAGTTAACGCTCCATCACTCACTGATGTTTTCTATAGGAGGAACTTCTGGTCAAGCAGGTGGCATCGTCCTGAGCCACCGTACTGGAATCCAGTTGGATCCCAGCATGTGGATGGATATGGGGCTTTGTCCCAAGAGAGGAGGGTCTGGAAAGACACAGCCCCGGGGTGCTCGAGCTTCCCAAGGGTGCCCTGAGACTCTGTCCCCAGCCCGGGGACAAACACACTACGGCAGAAAAGGGTCTAGTGGGGCTGAGCAGCTTTTGCCGAACACGAGCAGGGTCTTCTGCCTCCTTCCAGGCTGCTAAAAGCCTGAAAAAACTGCTAAAAGCCTGAAAAAGTTGCTGGTAGGAATTTCAGCAGCCTGTTTGAAAGAGCGACTGGGAGAGGCACGCGGCGTTCCTGGGCTGAAGAGCAGTTTAATTTCCGAGCCTGACAATTAAAATATTTATTTTGAGCAGAGAAGAGGTCCATGAAAGCCAACTTCACCCGCTCACGCTATTCGCGATGTTTTAGTGACTTCACTAAGTCCCTTTCAATGTCCCTGTAATGGCTGTGGCCAGAGCAAAACCACCTTCCCTGCCAAGAGCACCCGAACAAGGCAAAGCTGTTTCCGTTGCAGTAACATCGTTCTGCTGCTGGAGCTCTCCTGGACAGGCACAGAGGAAGGAGACGTAAGAGCAATTCATTTTCTCTACTAGATGAGAAACATCCCCCAATTACAACGCCCGGTTCACTCTCCAAGCGGAGACGGGATGAGAAAATAGCCAGAACGCGACGTTCGAGCGCTCCCTGCTCCTCGGAGCACCGGGACTCGCCTGAGCCAGGACCGACTGTACAACCCCCCATGGGAAATCCATCCCAAACTCAGCCTGTTTCACCAGCCCAGCCTCTAACCGTTTAAATCCCTATTTCACCTCCAGGACCCATCTCGTAATAACGGTGAACGGATGCCTCGGCCCTCCCCCCGTCCCGTTTCCAAGAAGGTCTGACTGCTGCTCTGAGGTTCAGGGGAAGGAAAACTCCCCAGGTCCAACAGTTCGTTCTTTGTTCGTCTTCATTTCTAAAACTCTTTTTTTTTTTTTTTTTAACTGGTAGAACTGACGGTTAAAATTACTTTTCAATTTTTTTTTTTTTTAAATAAAAGCGCTGTCTTTAACAACACCATAAACTGCTTGTTTGTACTAATAGCAAATTTTTACGATCCAAAAACAACAGTCGATACACTCAATTTTCTCAGGCTTTCATTCAGCTTGATAACGGAGCTGAAATCTTCATATTCAGCCAGTCCTATTTAGCTGTCATCCCAGTTCTATTTTTGACAACCACACTGATAACCTAATTAGCATTTTATTCAAAAGACTTTGCTTGACAGGAGAAAGAACGTGTCAGTAAAGATCATTCATATATTTTTTTAATCTATATTTCTCTATATATAGATTAGCAAAAGCTACAGATCATTCTGCTACAGTTAAGCTGCAGATATCCCTTGCTACACATTTTCATTTAATTATCTTCATAATTACTTTTGGACTAATACAGATTTTGGTTTGAAAGAACTACTCTGAATGATTCCTAAAGCTAAGAATGAACCTCCCTGAAGATTATTTCAGCTGCATGCGTGTTGTTTATGTACCGATCAACTGCCTCGTGCAGGTAAAAATCGGCTTCCTTACACAGATAATACCCACTTCTTTTTACAAGAAAAATCACTTGCTCCATTTTACTCAAGGATTCTTAAATGCATTGGGATTTCAACACCTGACACTCTCTCAGTTCCTCTTAAAAAAAAAAAAAAGAAATAGGGTTTTCCAAGCCAGTGTATTTTATTTCTAACAAGAGGTCTAGCTCTAGCTGGTATTTTTCACAAAGTAACAGACCCTAAAACCATGTGACTGAAGAAAATAATCTCGGTTCCACTACACGTTTAAAAGCCTATTTTTTCCATTCATTACAGTTATAAAGACCCACAAATGTGACCTTTGAAAGCAGGAAAATGAAGACATAACCTGATTTTTAGAGCCTCCTGCCCTTGGCACAGCAGGCATAGAGCCTTGGGAGGTAGGACTGGCAGCAATGCATATTTAATTCCAAAATGTCTTCATTTTTGACAAATATTAAGTCCTGAAATTGTTATGCATTCAAACGCTGCAGCATAATGCTAAACCGTGGAAGCCTCTCATCAAAACCATATTCAAAACTGAGAAACAGAGAATTTGATTAATGACTGCAGGCTCAGACACCACAGCAACACGTCCCATTACCAGCCAACCTGGCCGTCCCCATCAGGGCGGTAAGGCAGGGACGTGAAGTGACAAGGCGGCGCTGGCAGCCCTCAAACACAACCGGCAGGTCTACGCTGGGCCTTCAGGTGTGTCAAGGTCTGGCTCGGCTCCACTGAGCGCATAAAAATGCTCTCGTCAGCGAACGCTGTTCTCAGTGAGGGCAAGTGTGTCGTCATCGCCAGACCTTCAGAGGGTCCCTCGCACGGCACCAGCCCATGGCGAAAGTCTTGGTGGTTTTTATCAGCATTCTCTACACCACGAGCGCAGAACTAGGTTACTAGGTCAGAAGAGATTGCTAGCAGCAACCAGCTACTTTTAAGCCCAAATAGCATCACATTTTCTTATTTCAGCTACTACCGAAATACGCAACTTTGAAATACTTCCATCGTTAAGAATTTCTAATGGCAAAAGCAATCATCTCGGCCTTATTTTCTCTCCGCAACCAGTGTGGCAGTGACAAGCCTCACACATCCTTATCAATCGACGGCAGCTGCTTACCTTGTGCATGACAATCTTCCGCTGAGCCGGTTCTGCCACATCGATCATCTTCTGTACCACGTAGTTGGCATACTGATCTTTCATCATGGTGTATAAGGCACTGTGAGGGCCATCATTCATAGTGCACACCTCATCGATCAACATGGCACGCTCCGTACGGGAGGCGTGAGTAACGCATTTCTCCACCACGTTGCTGTAACAATAAAAGAAGGACAATCTGTGAGCAACAGCATCTCTACCGGGCTTTCCATTCAACCCCAAGGAGATCTCTTATGCTTCTAGCAAGGGCAGATCATTTAGGAGAGACGTGTGCTGGCACAGAAGTTCAGCAACGTGAAATAGAAGAGTAGTCCAAGGATTTGGGGATCCGAGTGGGAATTTGGGTAAAGGACCAGTTCAGGTTTTATTTCACCCAAATTTGTGCAGCTCTACAATGATGCTGTACTGGAGACGTCTGTTCTCATAGCATGGCCATTACAGAAGCAGATGACGAGTTCTTCATTTAGTTTTCTTAGTACTGGAGCTCAACGAACAGAGGTCCAAGGTTAGAACAACAGGGAAATGCTTATTCAGGAACAAAAGATCTTCACAAAGGCAGAGAACTTCCAAAATTCCAGAATATATTAGATGACTAGCCTCTGCTCTCCGGAGAGCCAAGTTAAATAGGATATATGAAAGGGGACTGAGAGTTTTGCTAGTCTTATCTTCTGCATCCCTGACTGAATCACACAATCACCAAGCGGTTTGCCACAACTAGTGCTCAGCTCAGGGGACATCCTACACTAATTAATACTCCATCTGGAAAGAAGGTTAGGGGAAAAAAGAGCAAGGCAAGTCAGGGAGGCAGAATCTGAAATAACAACATTAAGATCACGCTCTTCTAATTCTTGTTAATGTTACGCTTGTGCTCCTAAGTATTACAGCGCTATTTTACTAATCAGAAAAAGGGGGGAATGTTGAGCCTTTGAAGAGGTCAGCCTTCATGTTCAAATGGCTAGAAACACACACAAGAGGAATTTACAAATGTGGGAAGTATTACTTTGTCTTGGTATCCACTAAGGTACCTGGATTTTGCTCCTACCCATGTGTAGCTTTGTAGCATCTGGACTAACAACCTCGGACTGCTGCAGGTTCCCTAAGAGGATATCGTTATGCACGTGTCTCAAAAAGGACCGCAAGGCTTAGCACATAAAAAGCACAGGTTCTTCTGTGAAAAGCGGGATGAAAAAGAATTGTTGCTGCATTGACTCCCCACATTCCCCTGTGGCTTGACACAGCATCCCAGAGGCAGTGGAATGCTCTCATGGCATGTTATTATCCAAGGGACAGCGACCACTTAAAAAACACCGAAACAAAACAAAAAACACAACGCACACAAAAACTATTGGTCAAGTTCAGGAGCTAGGATTAGAGCTACTCTTCCACATCTTCATCCTCCTTCATTACAAGTAAAACTTACCTTGCCAGTCACTCATCCCAGTTTATAGCAATTATAAATAGCATTCTGTTGTTAAGCAAAAAGTTATTTTCACCTCCTTTCACCTACCTACACCCCACCCCTAACTCTTCTGCAACTCTAGCATGTGTCCATGCTCCCACGGGGCGTGGAGACTTTAAGGAACAAATTCATACCTAGCAAATTTATGTTGACTCAACACGAGCACGTTGCCTCTAATTTCTGCTACAATCTTGCTCTTATCCTCAGGCCGACCATGTTCTAGTACATGCTGGATAACATAGTTCCCATACTGATCCTGTTTGAGAGACAGCAGAAGCGTGTGACAAAACGTGGACAGGAACCATTAATATCAAACTAGTTCCCAATGTGCATTAAGACTTACAAACTTGAACTAAACGCTAATTAAAATATCTACCGTACAAACCATGTAAATACTTTCTACTGCTACAAAAACGTGCATTCTAGAGTTTTACCAGGAAGTAAAACGCTACATCTTTGTACCAATTATAAAACTCAGAACAATTTCCTTGAACATGAATGTCAATACTTTGCTTATTTCAAGTTTCTTCGCTTTCTCCAGGTTCAAACATACCAAATCACACGTCCTGGAGGGCTGCGCCATGGTTCTAGCTATGGGATACTGTCCTTATGCGTGTTCATATTCTGAACGTGTGTATATTCAGATCACAAGATACATATTTTCCCCACTCTGGATACCAGAGGCATGAACCGATGCCTCACCTCCATACCCAACCTCTTCCCACTTTCCATGTGCTAAATACCCATACAGGACAGGGTTCATTTGCTGTTACATCCATCGTGCCCCAATACCAGAAACCCAGAAAAACAAGTTCCCAGAAGGACTGCAAGGAAGAGGAAAGGCAGCCAGGAAGGGGGTGTGCATAAAACCAACACATTTTAAGAACCCCCCATTACTTGGCATTTTCTTTTCCTAGAAGTAACCAGCTCTTCCCATCAGCTCCCTTAAGATCTTACTTGCATTGTAACTTCGGGAGCGAAGCATTAGGACATGCACCCACTCAATACGTAAGATCCTTTTCAAAAAGAAAAGCCACTACAGCTTTGATATCTGCTGGATATTTGCACACAGCCAAAACAATTAGCGAAGGTGCATTCCTTGTCTGCCATGTTCTTTCCCATTCCTCCTTGGGACCAGAGTCCCTGTGTTCAGACAACCCCAGCTGCAGTCCCAAAAAGGCTGGCAGGAGCTTCCCTAATACAAAGCAGTAAGCGAGAAACATCTCACAGCGCCCACGTTCCCCCTTCCCACACTGACCTGAACAAGCTGCTCGGTGTGTTGGTGAAGTTCCTCCAAGATGGGAAGGGTCTGCTCAGGAAGACAGTGCTCGAGGATCCTCTGGATCACACGACAGCCGTACGGATGTGTAGACAACGCAAAAACCTGCGTTCAACAAAGACAGGCAAGCACAGGCAGCAACACATCTGTTAGTCTTTGTGAATCTCGAAACCTTTTGGAATTAAATGAACACATGGTGGTTTTTCCCGGGCACGCTACGTAATGCCAGCTTGCAGCACGGCAGCTCCAAATACCATAAACTGAAACTGGGAACATCTGTTCCCCGCTGCCACAGGGTGATTGCAGGCACGTCACAGCCCTACCTGGGCTTCAGCTTCCCCGTTCGTGAACCAGAAAAACAAATGGCAAAGCCTCTTGATTAATAAAAAGAACAGTGGGACAGCCAACCTTTATTAGAAGCTGTGTTAAAACACACTTTCAGAAGAATAAATCCAGCATACTGTTTGCCAGCTACGTATTTTAAGCTATGTAAGAAATGGTATGAACCAGGTTAAAAATGCTCAGCAAAAGGATTTTCCTCAACTATTTGGATTTGTTTAAAAGTCTTAACTGCACTTAGGAGAAGTGACAACAAAGAACCTTCTTTCTCATTTCTAATGGATTACCAAATCTGTTGGTAAAAACATGACACGTTATTATTGCTGCACCGTTTTCTGTCTAAAGCATGAAGTCCTCTTTGATTGCTTAAAATTAACAAAAGCAGCAAATCCAAGCACTGAAGTTCAATTGACAGTCTACAAATTTTTAATAACTATTGAGTAAACTGTGCAGGAAAACAGGACTTGAAGTGCAATTAACCGCAGAAAAATAGTCTTGAGGTGCTAAATTTAATCTTTCATATGAAAGTTCAGATGAAACTGGGACAGCTGGTCAAAGAAACGGCGGTGCCATCAACCAAGTTCCCAGAGGTGTTTCTGCCTCGCCCAACTCCCTAGTGAAAGGTCCAAAGCTAAACTCTAACCAGCAAATCTGCTGAGCAAGTTTCCAGCTAGAATCCTGCTTGTTTTGACATAGCCAAGCAAGTCCCCACTTTCACAGTTGTTCCAGGAGCTGCCAAACTAATAAAGCCTGGTTCCTGCTCTAATAACCCCGGGCTATCCTCACATCCCTGTGGCAAAACCCTCAATACTTCAAAGTCCCCCTCCAAAGCCAATTAAGTTGAAGTTGGAAACGCCCAAACCAGCGCTTTTGTAATGGAAGACAAGCTGACTACAGGCAGAATAAAGCTAGCTACACAATTACTATCCGGGACATCAATTCAGGAGAGGACACCGAGGAAAAAAAATGGGAGAATGAAGCCCAACTAACTGCCCTTTTGTAGATGAAAGTCACGTTTTTCCCCCGGTCTGAGACCCTTGGGAAAGAGCAGTCCTCTAAGCCGTCCTCACAGAGAGGATCATAATGAAAATTTACTATACCCGTCACAAAACCCTGCTCACCACCTTTACTATACGGACAGATTAATGAGAGACTTGTTTTCCCCTCCATCAGTCAAAAAAAATATTTGATGTTCCAGGAAAACAGGTTTTTGCAAGGATGCTTTGCTGTGATATACCTGCACAAAAATGGTAACAGAGACATGACCAAAGAGTTTCTAGGCTCTCTCTAACGTTGCTGCAGAAACCTTTCGAGTGACGCTTGCTAAAATTTAAAATTAAAAATATTCGAACAAGTTACAGCCACTATCGTGCTGTTCAAAGCAACACGTAAGAACACAAAGAATGAGAGTCAGTATCTTGGTTAAAGACTTACCTGTCCCTTAAACGCATCAATGATAAACTGCAGGGACTGAGGCTGCACACACTCGATACACTTCTGCACCACATGGTTACCGTTCTGGTCTTTCACGCACTTCAGGACATGGCCATCCAGCTCCCGTACCATCTCATTCTATTTGGAGGAGAGAAAGACAAACAGAAAGCACCACCAGGACTCACAGCTGATAAATGCAAAGTTTTCCCTGCTAAATGTGGTAAAGAATATGAAAGGTAGGAAGGACGCACTGATGTATTTCAAAGTGGCAGTTTTCCAGTGGCCAAGTGCTGAGATGAAGCCTGCTGTGCTACAGAAACCACCGAGAAAAATACTGTAACAAAATGAAGCACTCATTCCATTAAACATGAGTGTCCCCTTACAAGTTAAGTATCCAAATTTAAGAAATTTTACTGATACACGACTTTACCGTGCATCCCCCCCCTTCCCTCCTCCGCTCCCCTGAAGGAGAAAGAAATCTAAAATGCCCAAACTTCATGAGCTTTTCGGGTATCAGCTTCATATGTCACTCAAATGGGGTCATCACTGGGATAAGAACTTGCTAGTATTTTACACTGGCAAGGTAATATTGTATGATAAGTAAGGAAGCCAAGAAGGTAAGATTTAGATATGACTAAACTAACACACATGCAGGCTAAAAGATTCACAATTGGAAAACAGAGAATGACAGTTTTTGGGAATTTAACGACACTACAAAATTGGACAAGATCAATTTTGCAACTGATACAACACCAGGCATTTCCGGAGTACAGTGCACTCAAGAACACCATTCTGGAAGAAGACAATTAGTAAATCTCGGACCAGAAGTGCCAGAGTTTGGGCTACCACCCATCACCCTGCCGAGAAGTGTGTCAGCAGCTTAGCCCAGGCTCGACCTAAAGGGAATGTGCATACCTAAAGGCTGTTTCAGTTTTTTTTTAATTTAATATAACCTACATTGAGATTCTTGTAGTACGACTCCTAACACCTTTATTAGCTAGCTTGCCTAGTGTATTTTTCATCTTAATTCATTGTTCATAAAACCCCGGAGGAATTCCTTTATTAATGAGCTTTGAGTGGGACTCTGGCTATCATCCACATCTCTCCAACGCCAGGCCTGGCTCAACAGGAACTAGGAACTCCTCGTACATCTCACTCTGCAGGAAAGCAGAATATTGACCCACATATCAAAGCAGTGATATCTCAGCGAATACTAAAGGCAAAACTCGGGCACTGCTTCCTTCAAGGGATTTAAAAATATCTTCTAACTTACTATCATTCTCAGTTTCCGCTACATACACAGCCTGATTGCAGGGAATCAACAGAGAGCCAACACTAGTACCAGTGAAGTGGAACAAGGAGGTGACAATGAGACCCAAGAATGGTGTCACAAACTTATCATGCACATAAAACATAACAAACATGCCAGAAACCAAACCAAAAGAACACCAGCCACAAGAGGAACAGAAGGTGGTAGTTCAGATCACCAAACGGCAAGGAACGTTAAACATCAAGAAGAAAGTTAAAATTGAAACTTACAATTACCTGCTGGTCTGGGGGAATAAACTCAAGGGCCTTCTGGATCACCCTACAGCCGTACATCTGCAGAGCCAGGGACAGAACATGCCCACGGATACGTTCTGCCAAGGCTAACTTCTGTTCCAGGCTGCCAAACTGAGAAGATGAAAACCAATCACTACGAGCGCAAAAAACCCTCCCACGCTGTCACACCGAAGCGTTAAACAAGAAACACTGTGCCTACTGAAAAGAAAGAAACTACCAACCACACCTCAATGGATGGGAACAGGCACAAGCGAGACGTCTGCTCTGTGTCTGTCAGACACGCCTGACACACGTGAAACAAACTCCAGAGTCAACGGTGCCGGAGCCACCAGGGTGACACGTGCCTTGACACAACCCTTGAAAGGCTCGCTATAAAATTACTGGATAGAAGAGCTACCAAGGCTTGGCGGGGAAGGAACAGACTCATTTCAAGAAGGAGAGATGGGTGTCTTGCCCAACCTCCTGGTATGAAAACACATCGCTTTCTTCCAGCGGACGCTGTTCACTGGAAAAGTTTCTCTTTTGTTTCCTACTGACAGCCCAGCACAGCATCCTCGAGAAGTCTTGTTGGACCTACATCTCCTAGACATGTTGCTATTTATTCCTACACCTTTTGCATCTCAAAGCAAAGTGTTACTTTTCAGATGCATCTTTATCAGTCCCACACCTCAGTCACCCCCACAGGAATGATGCAACCGCCTGTGGGGAGGATACGACATCAGTGTTGACCAATATCCACTGTTTTAGCCAAACAGCAGGGTTTCTATGAGCTTGTCTAATACCCCAGGGACAGCAGGCATCCATGTAAGAGTTGCAGGGGAATGCAGACTTACTTCAAAGAACTTCTGGATGACGTAATTTCCAAATACATCGACCATCAACTGATAAGCTGCTTGCAGGATCTCGTTGAAGACCAGCTGACGTTCTGCTGGGGTAGCACGCTCCAGTTTCAGCTGAATAAATCTGAAAAACAGGGCTGGTGTGATGCCACTGGCACATACGCCCTCAACACAATTTGTTAATACGAATCCATTCAAACGCCTCATACACTAAGTTCTTGCAAATCATAAATCTTTCAAACACAGCTGCCCTATCCAGCAATCTGAAACCTTGGGTGGTCGCAGCCACGAGGTCCATAGCCACACGACATTGTCAGTACCCCAAAAACCTTATTCCAAGCAAAGCAGATCTCAAGAGAGTAATACAGCAAGGTCTTGCATCCAGGCGGCTCTTTAAAATGAGTCAAGCTACGCCAGTGGGACCAGCGAGCAAACTACAAAGCAAGCAAACTCCTCTTCAGAGGAGAAACTCCTGCTATCAGCATTTGTACCCAAACCGCCTTTGAAAAGAAGTGGTTACACCACTTGGCTTTTCACACCTTCTTTCCCCTGTTCTGTCTCTCTGCTTCAAGCTGCCCTGCAGAAAAGGACCTGGGGGTGTTGGTCAGCAGCCAGCTGAGTATGAGCCAGCAGTGTGCCCAGGTGGCCAAGGCGGCCAACAGCATCCTGGCCTGTATCAACAATAGTGTGGCCAGCAGGACTGGGGCAGTGATCGTCCCCCGGTACCTGGCACTGGTGAGGCCGCAGCTTGAGTACTGCGTTCTGTTTTGGGCCCCTCGCCACAAGAAAGACATTGAGGTGCTGGAGTGTGTCCAGAGAAGGGCAACAAAGCTGGTGAGGGGTCTGGAGCACAAGTCTTGTGAGGAGCGGCTGAGGGAACTGGGGTTGTTCAGCCTGGAGAAGAGGAGGCTGAGGGGAGACCTTCTCGCTCTCTACAACTACCTGAAAGGAGGGTGTAGCGAGGGGTGGTCGGTCTCTTCTCCCAAGTAACAAGCAACAGGACAAGAGGAAATGGCCTCAAGTTGCACCAGGGAAGGCTTAGGATGGATATTAGGAGAAATTTCTTTACTGAAAGGGTTGTCAAGCATTGGAACAGGCTGCCCAGGGAAGTGGTGGAATCACCATCCCTGGAAGTATTTAAAAGCTGGGCAGAGGTGGTGCAGAGGGACATGGCTTAGTGGTGGCTTTGGCAGTGTTAGGTTGATGGTTGGACTCAATGCACTTAAAGGTCTCTTCCAACCTAGGTGATTCTACGTGATGCAAATGGCAAACGATGCTAACTCAAAGAGCAGCTGTCCCAAAAGCTTGCCACAGCGCAAGGTTCTTAATCCCACCTGGATCCATGCTGATCTTGGGAGAACTCCATGATGTGCCCAGCAATCTCCCTCAGCTGTAAATTAGGGTACCGGTTATTGCGAAAGTCTTCAAGCAGCCTGCTTCGGCCGGAGGGCATAACATCAGACATCCCATAGCGCAAGCGAGACGAAGGGAAGAGCGTACTGCTGGGGCTGAAGAGGCTGGAGGCACTGCTTGCGCTGCGGTACTTGGCTTCAGCTCCAGGAGCAGCAGAGATGTAACGGCCACTCCCGTTTGTGAGCCCTCCTGCAAGTCATAAAAACAAGGGTATTTCACAAGATGAAATAAAGTGGCCGAGGGATTAATTTACAATCTGTGCATGCCATTTTACTTCTCATCACTCCTTTTCCACCGAGATGGGTTTCTGACACGGTTCGACTAGGAAGTGTTCTCAGTTAAGCTAAATGAACTGCCCCCCCCCAATAATTTCGGCGGGGACGTGTTCAAATATCGTTCCTTAGCATGGCACTGTTGTATTAAATCAGGAACAGCTACAAACTTCAGTAAAGAACAGACTGTAACAACTTCTGTTCCTCACTCTGTCTCAAAACTGTCTAAAACACACAAATTGTCAATCCCACCCTTTGCTAACTTACTGTTTCTAACTACCTTATCCTCCAGCCTTAGTTCTTTTCACCTATCCTGCTGTTGTGTGAAGGACTGATTTAAAAGAAACGTAGTGGGAGTGGGCCGGAATTAAGACAAAATTAGATAAAAAAAGGCAGCAAGAAGCAAGTACAATATTTTTTGATATAAAAAACTATTAAACACAGGTAAACGACAATAAACTAAAAACAACAAGTATACACTTTGCAAAAATGCTCTGCTTTCACAAATTTATTAAAGATTTTCATCCGCATTAAGACAGCCGCTGAGTTACCCAGTAGCAGGTATGGGGAATAGGGAATGATTCATCACATAGTTAATAAACTGCAGGCGTTGATAGGAACCAACTGAAACCTTTAAAAGCTGTTTCCTTGCCTGTAATTTTTCAAAATTTGCTTCAGAGCTATGGCAGAGGACTCTTCCCTTTCTTGCAGGGCTTGGGATCCCTCTGCTGGTCAAAGACCGCAAGATGCCGTGAGCGAGTACAGTTTTTCCTGGGTGGAACAAAGTCCTCCCAGGAAAAATGTTCTTATCGCATGGGAACCTGCCACCTGAAACGTGAGGCGGCGAGGGCAAACCACCTGGAAAAAAAAAAGAAAAAAAAAAGCTAAAGAAGACTTTGCAAAGGAGGGAAGATCTTCGAGGCAAACATCGGTAGGGCTGTCCGCAAAGAGAACGGACCTTCTCCGGGCAGTCGTGCACATGACAGTGACTGAAATAAAAATATTAAATAAAATAAAAAAGAGCTGAGTGAACTGCACTCCTCTGCCATCCATGCCTGAAGGAAGCTCCTGTGCAGGAAACGCTATCTGAGAAATAACTATCTGATAATGGTCTAATTAAGCTCCCCTGTCTCTGAGCTGGGCAAACGTGTTCTGACTTCTCCGGAGCGGGTGCCAAACCTCGAGGAAAAGGAGACTTGTGAGCTTCTTGTTCACATCTCTTTCTTGCACTGCCTTGCTAACTGTGTGGCCATCATCTTCTCTATCTACCCGACTTCTTAATTGAGCAAGAGCTCCAAAAAGAGACTAAGCGATATTCCTTACAGCTGGAAGGACCAGGATATTTCAAAGGAACAGTAAATCACCTCTCAGGTAAAGGAAACCCAACAGCGACAAGCTGGGCAATGGTGTAGTGACGTTTTCCATGGCACTCGAAGAGCTCAGAATTACCACTTGTTTTTTGAAAGCCTGGAGCAAGTAAGAGTCATAGCACTAATGTGCTGGAGTGGAAAACTAGTTCCTGATCATCTGCAAAGGGCTGGAAGAGGAAAGGGTTTAGCACTCACACTGGTATCACCTATGCCTTATCTCTTAGTTACGAGGGAAAGCACAGACCGTACAGAAAAAGGCTTCTCTGTCAGAGGTTTCCTGAGCAAAAACCTTCTGATTTTTTTGGAGTTTCAAAATAAACCACAAATTACTCAAGTTTTCTACCTCTCTCTCTTTCTTCTGATGGAGAAGCTGACTGCAGGTCTCTCCGTGATGTTCATCATCATACTGGGAATTAAGAGACCGTGTGGGAGACAGGTTTCCTAAAACAAGTGAGCGCTTCTGAAACCCACCTACCAACCACCGAAGGCCAGAAACCTTGGAGCACCTCAAGCTCCTTTATGCCAACATGTGGCTACAAATATAGTGACTTTGCCAGGTCCCAGACTGCAATGGGATCTTACCGGTAACTACAATGAAACAGCTCCTTGTTCAAGAGCAGTACACGAGGCTGGAAGCTCCTGAAGCTCTTTGGGACACCAGGATAAAGAGGCAAAAACCTCAAAGAAGGGACAGGACTCCTGCAAGACGTTGGCACCGATAGTTTCTCCTGCAGCCTCAGCCTGAACAAACTTCAAAAGGGGGGTCTGCAAACTGTATGGAGACATCCTGTCGTGCTAACACCATGCTGCCTGTGCAAAGCACTCTGCGTTAACAAACGACAGTGGACCAGGGTTGTACTCTGGACACGGAGGTTGTACAGAAGTGACAGTTGTGGCATGGTTCTGTCTCTGAACATACTGACCATATTTTCTTAAAAGTGTCTGGGATACGTCAGGAAGAATCTGTATTTGGGGAGGCCAAAGTGCCCAGACTCATTATCCTGGGGACTCCAAGGCAGACACGGTTACTCAGACTCACACCGCGTTTCCTATTTTGAAATGGTAAGTCATCTCCTCAGTGCTTGCTGGGACAGACCGTAACCTGAAAGAATTACTGATTTCAGGGGGAGGAAAAGGACAATGAAAGGATGAGTCAAAAAGAAAACACAGGAGAAGAAATACAAAGGCTGCTGTCTGAAAACAAAGCACTTCTTAAGCAAGCTTCCAGGGGACTTTTATAAGGCCCTCAAATTGCTCTGCAACGCAGGAGTTCCTGGTGTAAGAATTATCAGAACAATGGGGAAAAAAAGGAAGATGAAAAGATGGCAGGCAGAGAAGACGTCCCTGCTGCTCTGCCCTACAGAGGGCTCAGCATGGAGGGGCCCAGCAGCGCCCACTCAGCCGAGGGGACCCCACGCCACCTCCCTGGGGCTGGGAAGGGCAGGAGCCAGCAGCCCCCGAGACACCCCCCAGTGTCACTGCCCCAACCTGTCCCCCCCCGCTGCAGCCCAGCGCCGGGGTGTGCTATCAGCCACCCAGGAAGACGCAGCCCTCCAGCCCTCCCAGTCGGTCACAGCTAACTGGTTATCAACTCCTCAGCCAGCTTTCCCCAAAAATCTCTAATAAATTAAATTCCCACATGCGTTTATCAGCTTCCTCACACCAATCTTGCCTTTTAAATTACAGGCTGACTACCGTATGGGGCAGCTCTCTCCCAAGCGGCTCCTAAGAAATTAAAATAATTACTTATCCACTGCAAATCCTGATCCCCGTTCCAAACTGGGAAAACCCAGAGCCGGACACATTCAGCCTCAGGCTGCAGCATGGTAAATGCTTCCATGAAGACCGCACCAGCTACACACACAAGGGCTGGCAAAAACTCCTTGTGGGACTACATGAACCCATGTGAAGCGTAACCTGGCCAAAATTAAATTTTATAATTTTTTTTAAAAAATAATCTATTTATTAATTTATAATTCCATAATTTTGATCAATACTGGGGAAGAAAAGGGCCCCTGCTGCCTTTAGCACACAAAAGTGCATATTTATTTACAGCTGCTTCATCCTAGCTATGCACAGTTGCATACGCCTTCGAGTTTAAAGCACGTATTTAGCTCAGCCTTCCTCCTCCAGCAGTTCTTCTCGTAAAAACTGGCTGCGTGGTTATTTCAGGTACTTGTGATTGCCCAGACACTTCACAAGGTCACTTCACAACACCAGAAAAAAACCCTAGCTTGATAAACACACACCATTTTTCACAGCTATGAGCTTTCAGAAAAGCCAGAAGAGCCAGAGCTGAGTTCTCTACGCACAGCACCAATCCAACCAACGATCCACTTGTGCATCCATGAGGCGTTTACCCACAACTTACTCAGCATTCAATCATAGATTTGCTGATGGAGAGTCAGAGTTAAAGCCAACGTCTCACGTCATCGTGTAACCCTGAAAGCAAAGTTACCTGAAGTGACTCCCCCAGGCTGTCTCCCCCCACGTAACACCGTGGTAGGACGTGGTGCGAACCCCCACCGCTCTGATTTCCCTTTTCACAAACAACATGTTTGGGTGTTCCCATCTGTCCTTTCATTTTTAGGTATTTAGAAATACGCCTCGTCCTCTTTATCACAAACTACTTCTGATATCACTCCCAAATAGAAAAGGAGTCAGACTCAATCTTCTTATAAGGAAAAACAATACCTGTGCTGTTTTTATACCATTAAAACATATTTTATAATCAAAAGAAACGACAACTGCATTTAACGCTGTCTTCTGTTGCAGGCGAAAGAGAAACTTGAAAAAAAATAAGGTGACCTTTTACAGATTTCAAGGTGAAAACCACCCAAATGCAGAGCTATTCGAGATGAGATTTTTCTTGCAGCATTACCAAGCACGAAGGCAGCCACAGAGGAAACCTGGCTACAAGGAGAGGAATATTTTGTCGAGATGGGAAGAGCCACGTTAACTGCTCTGGGGCACGGCCCATTTATGTAAATGGTAACTCCGCTTTCTTTCCAGAGTTTGCTCTCAAACGGATTAACCTTTATCTGATGCAGTTTTTCAGATTCATTCTTCTGTTTGCCTGCAAGGGCAACAGACTTTTCCTAGTGCCAAATTTGGAATCTGGTTAGTCTTCAGCATTAATTTATTGTAGCCATTTAACTGTCAGCTTAAGGACTGTACAGCTGCATAAATAAAGCTAAAACTCCTTCCAGTTCTATTAAAGCTCTGAACAAGGAAAGATGGTAAATCTAAACTTGATCTTGAAAAACTGTATTTATTACTATTCCATGCTAACCTTTAGCTGCAATCAATCAAATTTATCACACATGCATGTAATAAATATGATAAATATGGTATCTGATGAGTGTGTATATGCATGGAAAACTGTTCCGATAACCGAAAGTTTTGTTAAATCCAGACAGATACATGACAGAACCAAAGCAAAGTGTTTTTTCGAGCAAGTGCTAAATTATCTAGTGCAGATGCAACAAATAACCTATTTTTTTTGTTTATGAGGCCTGGAAATGAACACTTCAAGAAGTTCAGATGAGCACTGCTTTATTATTTAATATTTGCTTTATTTATTTTAAATACTTACTTTATTGTATGTAAGAGCTCTGGGCCAACTAGAAGCTCTTCCAGAAGATGCAGCTTGCATAAAGTAATGTAGCTTACCAAAGTTAAGAAAGCCTCTCCCACGCACTAATGTGCTTTTGATAAGGCCACATTGATGGGAAAGTTTCAAAAGCAAACTCACAAAATCCTCAGCTAAAAGCTAAGTACTGCTCCAGATAACACTGCATATTTGGTTAAAAGAAGAAACTGTACTCTAAGCTCCATAATTTATTATTGAAAACTTAATGGGTATTTTAAAAACATTTGACAGGTTTAAGGATCAGCCGTACGTATCTATTTTGTTCAAGGATAACAAACAATTGGTGCTGTTACTGAGACCTGTGCGAGAAAACCAGGTAGTTTTTCAAACGCTTGGAAACGTTACCCTTAATTTAGAGATGAAGAAACAAGGAGGCAACACAGAACCTTTCCTGTTTAAGAGCTGACCTGCTGCGAGAGACAACCATGTAACATAGGTGCTACAACTCCTGCTTCAGCGTTCTGCCTCCTGCTTCTGCAAAAGCCGGCACCCTGCTGCAGGAGTAAGAGCAGCAGCAGGGATGTCACCCACCCAGCGAGGCGGTCACGTCTCCGCACCCAGGGAGAGCAGAGCAGTAAGGTGCAGTGCTGGCACAGTGGCACTGTGGCTCTTACCCAGGTTTAAACTTGAAGATGATCCATGTGAAGATAAGGAAGGCGGCGGAGTCTGAGAGTGGCCAGGTCCTTGGCTGGGCAGAGGCATTCCTACAGGTCCAGGAGAGGAGGAAAACCCAAGGCCATTATAAAAACTGTGTCCTATAGGTGTCAAACTGCTGGATGTCCTCTTGTACAGGTCGCTGCTCCCTGTAAGGGAGTCTCGGCGGGAGCCACTGCCGGTGTTGGAGTTAGCAACTGAAAAGAGGAAGAGAGTAAAATTGCGTGATGTCAACAAGCTGCTGGAGACAACTGGATAGCTGGAGAACCAGTACAACGGCGCCCATTAACAACTGCGTTGCGCCCGGCTGCTGTCTTCCTAAGGGTGTTGCACGTGCCCACATGAAACGCCTTAATTAAAACCACATTAATGATCAAGCAGAAATCCTCCATTTAAAAAATTAACTTGACTCCTGTCTTTGCATTTCTAGTTTTGTAGTTTGTATACCGATAGAACACATTGAGAAATACAGCTCCAAAAATCTACAAGCAGAAAGATCAAGAAGATAAAAAACTACCTAAAGGAAGCGACCGAATGAAATGACAGCGAAAATGTTGGCTTTCGGACACAAACACTTAACGCTTTGCTGCTGAACCTTCAGGAGAAGGTTTGTGTACTTCAAAGCTCTTTTCCCCTAAGCCTATCACTTAGTTTAACAGAAGATATTAGATCTCCCTACAAGCATCGCCTAGTATTTATTCTTTGGCCATCAGAGCTAAAACAAATCCAACATGAGATTTTATCTGTTCGTGTTTACTTAAGAGCATGTACAGCTTCGTGTACATTTACTTGAAATCCTTGCGCTCACCTTTCATTATATTAGAGACCAGCTTCTGTTTGCACCAAGCTTTATTGAGATGGAAATCAGAATTCAATTTAACATGCAAACCCAACATTGTTTTGAAGAGCTGTCTTGATAGCCAAATACAAACTCTTTAAACGCACTGTCAACTTGAGGAAAAGAGATCAATTTTGCATTAAAACCGGGTTTAATAAATAGCGAAATTGTTAACTGTAATGAACTTATCATTTTTCATGACTGCACACAAGTTCTAGAAGCAACAACCTCACATTTTTATTCATTGATTGAGGGAAAACAAGTTTGTGCATCTTGGCGTCAAGCAAACCAGTAATTGAATTGAATTAATTAAATAAACTGAAGAGAAAGAAGCCAATGCTGTGTTTACCTGAATCCAAGATGGTTCAAATTCTCAGGCTGGGTTTAAGAAAAATATTTAGGATAACTTATTTAAAACTGTGATTTGATGCAGCGACAGTATGTCCCTCAGTTTTTTTTCTGCTGGAGCAGGTTCAAAAGGCATGTTTTAACTTGCCCTTCACACTGATGAAAGCAGGAAAGTTCAGGACATAATTACTACTCCTGAGACTAAGCAGTAATTAAAACAATTGTTCTACTTCAAAAAAAACAAACCTAAGGAAAAAAAAAACACAAAACACCCACATACATCTTGGAACTAGATGATCTTTAAGGTCCCTTCCAACCTAAACCATTCTATGATTCTATGATCTTTCTGCTGTGTTTTCATTCTGAAAAAGAAAATCTTTGTCTCCAGCTGCCTAACAAATAAATCAAAATAAACCATATATGTAACATTTCTTGCAACCACAATAAGTGACTCTGGTGTACGACAGAAACAATTCCCAGAATAAAGCATGGAAACCACCTCAGATCAGCTTTTTTTTTTTTTTAAATCATGAAACGTTACTTAGCCATTATTCTGAGGTTAAGAGTTAGCACCCGGATGGATACCACTCTGGAGCCGATTCCTGTTAGTCCGGTATCTCCACCAAGCACATGCAGGTAAAGGCAGGGAAATCCAAAGCTGTTTAAAAACTTAAATCTGCAGCAACAAGGGGACAGCTGATAATGTGTATAACAAAACAAATTCATTACTTCGGTACTGCTAATACACAGAAGTTTCACCAGAAAGCGCTACAGATTTTGAAAGCCAAAGCAGTCCCTAAAGGAAAACTTCCATTTAACCTCGGACGGATGAAGAGGAGGGCTCAGCAGCTCAGTGCCCCAGTGCCAGCTCCAGCGGGTCACAAACTCACCAGCTGCGTTTGGAGCTATCTGCTTCTTTCTCTCCCCCTCCCGCCCTACCCCCACCCGTGAAGAAGCTGCTCTTCTTACCTGCCGTCCCAAATCCTCCCAGCGCAGATCCCAGCGTGGCACCGAGAGAGCTGCTGCTTCCGAATCCCAGGGAAGTGTTGGCAGGCTGGGCAGAGCCCTGAGAAAAGAGTGAGCTGCTCTGGGAATTGCTGCTGAGAGAGTTGTTGCCGTAAAACGAGCTGGATGCCAGGTTGTTGGTGGGCTGCTGCTGGGGCTGGGGCTGGGGCTGCTGAGTTCCTAGAGGGCGAAATGGTCCGTTTGTCGTTCCTGCCAGGCCACCCGCTGCACCGTTGGCTGAAGCTGCGGCCGCTGCAACTGCTGGAGAGAAAGTGATTGGAAACATAGACTGAAAATATCTGTTTTCATAGCAGTTTTGGAAGTTAAAACTTACCAGGCTTCTTTTATTTTCTCCCCCCCCTTTCCTTTCAGGATGAGAATCTCCCTTTTGCATCAAAGTCTGTATAAAGTCTCTTCACTTTGTATCTGAGCTCCACAAGTCTTGCACAGAGCTACCGAATGTCAACAATACCTAGTTATTATTACTGCTGCTTGTATTACTAGAGCTACATAGATCAAACACACAAAATTGTTCCCTTTCTCCTAAGATCTAAGATTCAAATCAATACAGCCACACGCTTAGCAACATTCAATTAAGAAACACAAGTTTTGAAATAAGCAAAATTGTCCTTTAGTGCATGAAACACAATCCTGCGGTGCAAACAACATCAAAAGCAAGTACTTTTGTTTTTCAGCCAGTTCGAAAGTAAGAGAAAAAGCAAAATAAACAAGGGCTACAAGGAAACAATTAAAAGGCCAGTTTCATAATCTGTTACTAATACTGGCAAAAGACTGCTTACATGCACAGATTCTGGCTGAAAAAATCCTTTTAAAGCCTTGCACTCCCAAAGAACGCTAACAAACCCCAAAACAACTCACGGCAAAAGCCAGGCATGTAACATTTTATGCAAGGTGATCATTTGGGAGTTCTACACGGGCTAAAAGCTTTTATTACATGGGAAAGTAGACGCCAAGCAGACAAATTTAAATAACTATCATGAAACTCTGCAAAAGAATAGAGTTTGGGCGACGCTGCCTCTTCTGGGGCTGTTCTGGAGGCTCAGCCCACAGTGAGCGCAGAGGACGTTCTCAACAACAATCCCCGCAAAGGATCTCAGTGAGGGCAAGGGTGTCATCATCGCCTGCAGAGCCCAGAGGGTCTCAGGTCCACCCTCCGCTGGGGACGGAGCAGATTTTTCACTTGACGGGACTGGGACTCACCTGCTTGTGCTGCGGAGGAGCTGATGATGACTGGAGCGGGGGCCACCAGGCGGACGGGGGCCCCCAGGCCGTTCCTGGCCCCTGCATTCACCACGAGAGCACCCGTTTGGTCGTAGTAAGCGGCGGGAGCCAGCACCGGGTAACCTGAAAAGGCAAATTACGGGTGCACAGGTAAGGTAACAAGCAAGGCAACATGTGGCAGATCAATCGTCTTCAGACGAGTACAATGAAATAAGGTTTCTAAAGGAAAATCTGAATGGAAAAAGCAAAAGCAACAACAGCTCTGCTTCTCCTGAAGTGAAAAAAAAAAAAAAAAAAAAAAAAAGTCCATATTAACAGTCTACAGCTTGATACTAGTAAGACTTTCAGGTAGAGAAGACTTTTTCTTTCCCTGAATCTACTACACCAGCTTTGCCCTCTGCGTAAATTCAGTTATGCAGATAAAAAAAAGGTCCGTTTCTATACCTAAAAAAGGTCTATTTCTCTATCTAAAATGTCTATTTTCTGTATCTAAAACAGTCTAAAAGCACCTATTTCTTTTCCGTTATAAGTACAATGTGTGCTGGGGCTTTTCATATATGTGAACACACTGCACTTCCAACTCTCCCACTGTATGTTGAAGTTGCTCAGTGTGCACACACATGTAAACAAGCCATGGAACTTAACGTTATGTACTTCTGAAAGTATGTATCATAAAGCATTCTTTAATATATATAAATAAAACCTCTTAAATCAAATATGCTGGTGATACACAAAGCAACAGATCTGCAGTAGTAAATAGCTATTTAGGTTCCTCGCTATGTAATTCTACAGGTAAATAAAACTTTCAGGAAAAAAGTGATTTTCCGTGGTGGGGTCACAAAGAGAATGTTCTCCATGAACACTTGCTTTGCAAATATAACCCCCAAAACCCCAGTAATGCAGATTTAAGGAAGCCTGCAGATTGCTTGGAAACGTGCATGTTACAGTTCACTTTGTAACTTAATATAGAAACATTCTTCTTAAACCATAAAAAAAAACCTCCTGTAACAACCATATGACCCTTCCAGCGAGGAGACCTGAGGTCGAAATAATCCTGTTCTCTTACATTTGACCAGTGGGATGTACTTGCATGTTATTCAAAAAAATACTTACGTTTGCCCTTTGCCATTACAGTAATATTCTGTATAACTGGATGTCAAAAGCATTTCTACCACACAGCCTCACAGATCAGAGCTAAAATTTCATATGGTAGCTCCTGTCTTGCAGAATTATAAATGATAATTTATAAATTAAACACTACTTCCTTTTTTCTGTTTCCTTTTCTTGTTTTTAAGCCACTAGTATTTGCCTGGAAGAAATTACGAAGGGGACGTCCTTATCCTGTTAAAGCCAAGCACCTGGCAGGGATGGAGAGACAAGGCTAATGAATGGGACTAAGATATCTCTGAGGTTTTACCACAAAGATCACATAAGCCAGCATGATCCACAGCAAAATCTGAAAGCAGCTTCCAATAGGAGCCATCAATTCTTCTGAGAACGCAAGCAATGTTGGTAACATTTGTTTTCAGCTGTGGCACAGGGACCTACACTCCAATTTAACTTAAACGCTGTATAGGTAGTTATGTTCACATCTAACGGCCTCTTGAAAATGCCTTCTGTACCCACAGATTAAAAGCAAAAAAATAATAAAAACAAAATCCTGCTGAATGCCGGGCAAACGTGACACCACACAGCGACATAAGATATAATTTTGTTCGATCTCCCTGGGCACCGGAGAAATTGTAGCTCCCTCGGAGTCCCCTACCTGGCATCCCCGCTGCCAGCCCTTGTCCAAAGGCAAGGGCAGAATTGACGGCTGCAGCAGCCACCAGCGGATCAGTCTGCTGTCCCTGCTGGTTCTGGTTTGGGGTCAAAGGACGCTGACTGGCTCCTCCGCGTAGAACCTGGAGAAGACAGAGGAACATAGGTCTGTTCATTTTGGGACCCAGGAGTAAGGCGCAATCACCAGACACTTGCAGGAGCATCAGCAGTAGCCTAGCTGGAGTTCTTGCACAACTAGCACGTGACAACCCCTTCAGTTTGCTCAGGACAGAGCTGCTGTCGCCACCACAAACCCTCACGTTACCACCACGGGTAAGTGCAGAAGACCCAATTTAAATAATACGTCCCCTCCCAGGCTTAAGGAGCATGATCTGGAAGCGCTTCATCACCTGACCTCTTTCATTTCTTGATTTACCTTCAATACTCATCCTTTGTTAGAAGTGTTTCCAGCCATCTGCCCCATCCCAGGCAACATTTGGTCTCTGCCACAAAAGCACTGCTGAAAGCCCACTTGAGCAGAAACCTTAAAAAGCCTGACTTTGGAGCTGGCGGCTGATGACACGAGGTGACATGGGTTTTTCCAAGCTTCCAGCCCCCATAGAAAACTGCGACTCAGTGACACGACACTTACTCATTGGAAATAATGACCAAAGATCACACACCATCTTTTACACGTAGCTCTTGTGGTTTAAGCACACGTTGCTCTCAAACGGGAAGACGGCAAACTGACCTTTCCTGTAATTACCTGCGACAGCCTTGGTTTGCAAAAGCCTTTTACTCAAAGTGGTGAGGCAAGAGCCTGCACCCACTAGCGAGGTCAGCTTATTAAAAAAGCCGTCCTTTGGTACTCAGCACGCCTTGTTGCAAAAAGTGACATCGTGTGTATCACCCAATAAAGTTAGCAAAAGGAAAAAATGACTGCGCACTGAGAGACTGGGAGAAGACACTTAAGTTAACTGTGCATCCCAGAGTTTGCTGTCGTTGTCAAAGCCTGAACGTGAACTCCTCAGCCTAGGGAGTCTCACAGGATCACAGGGGTTGGAAGGGACCTCTGAGGATCATCTAGATCACCCCCACTGCCAGAGCAGGGTCACCCAGAGCAGGTTGCACAGAATGGCGTCCAGGTGGGTTTGGAATGTCTCCAGAGTCAGAGACTCCACCACCTCTCTGGGCAGTCTGTTCCAGTGTTCTGCCACCCTCAAAGTAAAGAAGCTCCTGCTCATGTTTAGGTGGAACTTCCTATGTTCCAGTTGGTGCCCATTACCTCTTGTTCTACCACTGGGCACCACTGAAAAAAGACTGGTGCCCTCCTCCCGGCACCCTCCCTTGAAGTATTTCTAAGCATTGATGAGATCCCCCCTCAGCCTTCTCTTCTCCAGACTAAACAGACCCAAGTCCCTCAGCCTTTCCTCATCAGAAAGATGTTCTAGCCCCCTAATCATCTTTGTAGCCCTTTGCTGTACCCTCTCCAGCAGTTCCCTGTCCTTCTTGAACTGGGGAGCCCAGAACTGGACACAGGACTCCAGATGTGGCCTCACCAAGGCAGAGTAAAGGGGGAGGATGACCTCCTGTGACCTGCTGGCCACACTCTTCTTGATGCACCCCAGGATGCCATTTGCCTTCTTGGCCCCAAGCGCACATTGCTGGCTCGTGGTCATCCTGTTGGCCACAGAATCACAGGGGTTGGAAGGGACCTCTGGAGATCATCTAGTCCAACCCTCCCTGCCAGAGCAGGGTCACCTACAGCAGGACTCCCCGGCCCCTTTCGACGAGTTGCAGCTGCTTGGTAAGCACGCAGTGCGCAAGGGCACTGTACAGAATATATGTGATGGATGGCAGGCTGCAGGAAGCGAAATGTTGGCATTTTTTATAAATACGCTATTAAAATGTCTTAAGCATCGCAAATCAACTGTCCATAATCATCGCTCCAGGTTTCCAAAACATTTGCCTCAGCACTTCTTAGAAAACTTTCATCCAAAAAATATACACTGTATAACCTCTTATGGATGGAAGGTTTGTGTTAAAAACAATACCTGTGATCCCCATGCATGCCTGCTTCACAGCTATAAAAGTAATGAAAAATATTACAGAGCCTATAGATGACTGATAATTTTTATTTTAATAGCCTAAGCCTTTGCAGAAGCTCTCTTAGCACACACCTGCCTTACGGGGAAAGGCTCACCAGTCTGAATGCCAAAGCGTAAACGGCTTTAACACACTCTTAACGCCGTTTTACCCGCGCGCAGGGGTATGTGCAGGAGATCTGCTCAACTCCCTCCTGTCTGCGACCTGCCAGGTGACGAGGTTTGATGATTAACTTTGTCAGGAGCAAAGTGCTCGCCTCCTGATCACTGGGCCAGAATCGTTGGTGTGAAAATTCACTGCTTTTATCACCTGAAGAGGCCTTGTAATACTACCAAACACTTTTTTGCTTTAGTTTTCAAAGCAGAAGCTAACAAATTCAGCTGCCAATTGCTATCTTCTATAATTGCTATCTCAAACACACGAGGACCAGAAAGGAAGGGTTTGTATTACTACGAAAAAGGAGCCACCTCACTTTTTGGTAGGATAATGAACCCATTTTGTTTCCAAGCAGGAAGTTCCATGGGACAGAGGCTGACAAAGCTGTATAAAGCCAACGTCAGGCGAGGACCAGCGCTTAACCAGTCACTAGACAAACTAGCTGGGGTTGCACCGGAGAGCTGGCCAGGCAACAGAAGACCAAGTCCACTTCTTGACAGCCATCCTGCAGGCCCTGCTGAGGTCTGAAGGGAGAAGAGTGGAGCGTATCCGACCACGTGTCCAAGTGGAACAAGAACCAAAACAAGGATGACGGGATGCCTCTCATTCTTCTAGCCTTTAACTTAATTACACAGGTTTAGCAACCATCAGTTTAGTCTGAAACTTTGGATTTTTTTTTTTTTTTTTTTAAATGCTGGTTTAAATAGCAAGCTAACAATTTGCACCCCCATACAGCTCTGTAAAACGTTTAAGATGGCTTTTCGTTACGGTGAACAAACAAAATCATTGTTCCTTATTAATTCTCATACCAGTCTCTCTGTTTCCACCTTCTGCTCCAGTAGCTGCTAGATTCACATTTGTGTCATCTACATCAGGGGTACGACTATGATTAAATACCAGACCTTTAAAATGCTTATTTTACCCAACTGAAGTTAGGAAAATTAACCTAGTAAAATTCCAAGTACAGGGGGGGAAAAACCCCCACAAACCTGAACAAGAAATTACACAGTGGTTCATCACAAAGATGCATAACAATTTTCAATAGAAGAAAAAGCACAGGGTATATAATCCAATACGCTGTCACTGCCAAGGGATTAAGACAGAAGAGGTGGATGGTGCAAACCCCATCAAGCACACGTCATTTACAACATATGTAAGGAATACGTTCCCCTTATCAGCTCCCAGTGCAACCTCTTGGGCTTTTTTTTTTTTTTAAAAAAAAAAAAAAACGCACCATTTTAACAACCGATACCTGTCTCAATATTCATCTCTAACACGCATAAAGGAGTAACAGCAGATCATATGAAAAACCTTCACTGACTTAATTTTGTCCTTTTAGCTGTCAAATTCTCTAAATTTTTGTGCAGACTAAAGGAAAACAGCTGCACAGTTCGCCTTATAAAAATAGCAAATTCAGTGTTTTCTTTTTGCACTCATCTTTTGTCTTCAAGTCCTCACATGGATACCAAACCAATTCATTCTGCTGTTATTTTGACCCTTTTAAAGCCAGTCTTCATCCAAAAAGGTATGCTATACTAGACAGCACCCTGGAGATAAGAGAGTGCGCTTATTGACATTTAGTATTTGACATGCATTTTCATCGTCTCCATGGCCTTCAAGTTGCAGTGATGGGCACGAAAACAGAACGCAAGATGAAGATTTCCACACCAACAGCATGTGTTTGCTACTGTGTCGCTCAGCGCTGTTCACAAATTGATGAGATTACTTGTTTGCCAAAGCATCAACACGCAATAATTCACCTCCACAAATGTACGTGTGCTATCCTCCACACGCATGATGTATAAAGGACGTAAGAGAACGTATAGATGTTTCTTTTCCTTTTTTTAAGAAAGGTCAAAGGCTCTTTTCCTCAATTACAACTGACTGTCGGGAGCGGTCATTGGAAAAAAAATTAGGATTCTTCAAAGCTTCTGTGTTCCCTGTAAATGACTCGGTGTGGAAAGCATCCTACTCCTTACCTGTTGCTGGCCCTGCTGGGTTTGCTGAGTGGTCTGCTGATTTGCTGAATTAGTTGCAGCGGCAGCCGCGGCGGCTTGCTGCTGGAAGAGACTGGCAGGATAAACTCCCCAGGGCGTAACTCCATAGTACTGGTGAGGAACAACCGCCGGACCTACAATGCGAAGGGAATCGGTGAGCTTCTGTAGCGTGACAAGCCTTACGCAGCGAACCGCCACCAAAAATACCTGCTCATCATATTTGGTTTAACAAATCCTATTTCAAGGTGATCTGCTTTAAATCCTTTGCAAATACAGAGGGATTCTGGCATTTGTATTATTCATTTTTAAAAAGCTTAGAAGTCAGAGCCGAAATTTCAGCTTTACTTGCTTTTACCTTATTGGATGGGGTCAAATTCTGCTACCAGTGATTCCATTGAAATTCTATGTTTTCATTATTGTGCCCTAATTTTACAGCGAAGGACCAAAACTTTAACCAAGAGAAGGAAACTTGTTCAAGCACAGATATATAAGTCTCTTCCAGTCTCAGCTGACATTCACAGCTCGGTAGTATCTATTAGTTAGCTCCCCATAAATTAAAAAAAAACCCCTTTGCATCTGGATAGCATCAGTTCTCAAGTGTTTAAAGTGTTTTTCTGGCCTCTCAGTCCTATTTCACATTTGCAAACCACCATAAAAGAGGTTGTACGATCCTGTATCCTTCCACGTTCCCCCCTCCTCCAACTTAACAGGCTTTAAAAAATAAATAAATACTAAAATCTTGGAGAGCACCAGAAAAAGCGTAAGTTTTGAAGATTCACTGTGTTTTATCAAGTCTCAGGACACCACACACTTAATTTGGCAATAGCAGAATGGGAGCTTATACCCTTAAATAATTCTAGTTGACGTAACGCTGAGGAAGCGGCGAGTACTCTGCGCTGAACAGCGGAGTCCCTCCCCCCAAATAACACGTATGTGAATTCAATAAGATTTTTTTTAATATGTCTGTTCTATATCTTTTGGAAAGGTCAGCAGAAAAGCAGAAGTATTTCCTTTGCTTTTCAAATACATCACCTATCCCACGGGTTCCTTCCCCACAGCAGGGGTAACTCACGGCACACTAGTCTTTTTAAGGCAGAGTGCCACAGTCAGAGCTGACACTGTTGAATAAACAAGTCTTTAGCGAATTTGAACCACGCACTTGTTCTTATATGGAGTAAAAATAGCTTCTATTTTAAGAGAGACTGTTAGCGTTTGAGTTCTAACCAAGTCATTTTAGTATTGCTATTAGTTATCCCTTACAGTAAGGCCCTGCAAGGAGAACAAGTGTAACGCATGTAAAGACTGCAAGCGTTTGCCCCAAGAGACTTAAAAAATATTCCCCCCAAAATGAGGGACGACAGTAAAAAGGGAGATGGCAAAAAGACACTGCTGAGTGAAAACCTGGGTATGACAAAGCGGGGAAAAAAACCAGGAAGTACTTTTTTTTCCTTTAGGTTTTGTTTTTTCATACAGTACCATGCGTTTGTCTCGAACTACTGCATAATGCAAGAGCAACCCACTGTGCAACGGTCTGGATCTCAGCCTGGATCAACCACCGCTCCCGCAATCAATGCTGCAGGCTGGCGAGATTCAGCAACGCTTCAAGGTGTTCATTTCATATTTAATGTCAAATATTAAATTCACGTTTCAAAAGTGTAACAGTTACTCTCCTTTATTATTTTGTTTTCAACCACTGTACTTTCCCCACATGTCGGAGTTTGTAGCGTCATTAACACCCAACATGCCCAGCTCTACGCGCAGCAGGGAGACGTCACAAGCAGCCTCTCGTCTAACGCCAGGCACTTTAGCAATACATGCTGAACAGCCGCATTTGTATCTCGCACTAAAGCTCTGCCACGAAATCCACCTTGGCTGGATTTACTGCGTACCGTCGGTCAGAGAAGACGACTTGTCTGTCTTAACTCAGATTTGTCTTGGTGCAGCAACCACCTACTTGTTTCTTGCCTTCCAACCTGGAAATTCACGAGCAGGAGGAGCCAAAATTAAAAAAACCTGCCGAAAATGAAGCAGTCCCACAATGGTACTGCCTATCTTGACCTAAGCAGTTGCAGACACATAGCTAATCGGGGGATTATAACCTGTTTATAGTCAGTCAATGCAGATCAGACAGCGACTGCTAGGGTGCTTCTGCACTCAACAAGAAAATAGCTGCAACTGCTCCGTTTTATGCAAGTAATTAGTCCGTGTTTGCCCGTAGGCTACTGGGAAGTTGCTGCAATACCCTTTATCTGGGCAAAATGCGGGCATCTCTCTGGGTTATTTTAATCTCAGTTCTAATTATCAAACAAGCACAGTCTAGATGGGGTTTTTTTCGTAGTTAGAGGTTGCTCATCAGATCTGCAAAAGCCTTAGGTGTTTAAAAGAAGAAGAGACACCAAGTCTTTGAAGTTTGCAGGCAGCTGGGCTTAAAAGAGCTGCAAGTCTGGCTCAGCTCATTTGAGCACACGGTGAGGCTCATTATTGAACAGCGTTCTCAGTGAGGGCAAGTGTGTCATCATTGCCAGACTTATAAAAACACCCAGTGTTTCTTTACTTCAGGAGATACTTGCACCTGCTTTTACACTTATTAAAGATACACATACATGAGAAAATAAAAGCCATTCTAGAGCCTTTGAAATCAAATATTCCCACTACTACGTCTCACACATTGGCCACAGACACCCACAAATATTCCTTTCAAGAAACACTAGCAAAACAATCTGTAAGTGTGTTCATCACAAAGTTTTTGCTTGTAATCTCAGCCTTCACACTCCAATCTCTGGACGCAGAAGCCATACCTGCTCTCTGCAGGAACAGCCAGCTCCCTCTTGCCAAGAGTGAGGGACTTAGTGACCACCAGGTTAAACAGCCTCGAGAACCTCACGTCTGAAAACACAAGGCTGCTTCATCAATTACTGTGAAGCTGATCACTTCACAATTACCGGTAGGGCAACCACAGATATTCATGAAACGGTGTCTTTGGAGGGATGGGGGTGAGGAACAGCCGAACTCGAATGGCTCCTGGGCAGCCCTCCAGTGCCTGTGGCCGGCACCGATCCAGGAGTGGAGAGGCACCCTCGCGTGACACCGTTGCCCGAGGCAGCTGGGGAAGAGCCAGCACACGTGCTCCCCCAAACCCCGGTCCTAGGCGGCATGTGCATGCATCCATACCTGTCTCCAGCCCTGAGCTGGCTCGGCATGGGACACAGGTCAGCACCAAGTGAATGAGGCTTCTCAGAAACCCAAGCTCGAGAAGCACAGTGCAGACACATCCAAACCGACTCTACCTTCAGTCTAGGAGCACCGCGTTTTTCCTCTATGCAGATTATTCCAGCATCCACTTCTCTACAAAGAACAGAAACACTTTTCTACCTGTAACACACCACCTCAAAGGGAATCAATATTTCCCAACTCATCTTAGAAAAGGCAAAATTTCTCTTTTTTTGAGTGACAACCTTCTCAAATGATAGAAGGCAATTTCACACTATCTTCCCCACGGTTTAAACTCACAAGTGATTTTTTTTTTTTTTCCTTGAGTCTAGAAAGCCCTTCCCTCTGCATTCAAATTTGTCCTTTAAAATGCTACTATTGTTGGGAAGAAAAGAATATTATCACAGGGCTGACAGTATTACAATCATGAAAAAGCTGCCATAATGGCAGAACCTTAATTGACAGTATTATCTCCACCATAAACCACGCAGAAGTTTCCCCTCCGCTTTAAGAGTAACTGTGAGCAATAAACTACCAACAACTCAAACTCTTTTCTTGCATCTCATAAACTTCTCCAAGTCCTCCAACTGAACACTCCCACACACATCAGGGAGGCTTTCTGACTTTATATATAACTCAAAACATCTAAATTGCCCCAGGTCCCTTCAGTGCTGCACTGGGTCGTTACAGAGAAAAGGCTTTCAAAACGGCTCAAGTCTAGACAGAAAAGATGCTCTTCCTAAAACAAACATCAACAAGGAGTGAAGTTTGTTATATCGCCATTTCTAGCTGTTAGGGTCCAAAGCCCAATGAGATGGATGAAGTAACTCACATTTCTCAGTGGTGTAACACCCTAAGTACATTGCAGCGCATTACACGTTCTTTTGTTTTGCTTTCAAGAGTCAAAGTTTAAAAATTATTCAAGCAGAGATCCTGATGCCAAGCTTTGGGATGCTTTAGGTATCCTGGGGTATGTTATTTCCTAGTTCAAATTTATAAGGCCTCAATCAGATATTCAGGCAGCTGCAGCTTCAATAGTGCTGAGAAAAAGGGGGGGGGNNNNACATGCTTGCCGTTTCCTAGAAATGCGGCAGCAGTTACACGTGATCTTTCTATGAAATCAAGATGCTGACCTCCTGCTCCACTGAACTTCAGTGTTACTGAAGAATGAGCACCAGTTTTAGAAGCACTGAGGTGGTGCAGAAAGGTCAAGTAGAATCCTCTTTTTCTGATATTCCTTTACAAAGCACGTCTTCTGCCTGCAACTGGAATTGTTAGTGTTCCAGCACCTCTTCCCCACTAAGTCACTGAAGCTTCCTACTTATATTTGCCACCAGGAGTTCAGGGCATTCATTCACTGCCACACATTCATCATCAGATGATAGTTTATCGAGCCCTGCACCATCAGAAATATCCTTGTACTCTAGCTCTTGGCTTCCTTCCATCTCATCACAGCGTCATTTGTTTGCCAACAACATGTTGTTACCTCAACTTAATCTTGCATTGTTATTATGCAATCAGCACACAAAATTCACAATAGCCAAGGAGTCCAAAGCCCATCTTCAAATTAGAATCTTGATTCTTTATATACTTCCATACGATCTGCTAAAAAGGTCATCCGACTGGGTAACGGTTGCTGAAATCCCATTTCAGAGCTTGACCTGATACTGTCCTCAAAGCTTAAAAGCTAAGCAGGGGTTATGCAAGAGCCGTTAAACACGCCAAAAAGTCACGTACCGAACCACAACGCTCTTCGGCAGAGCGCTGTATTCACGTACAACCAAACGTTTTATGGTTTTGGTTTGGTACAAGCTATCCCAAGAGATGTGCAGTGAGTATGCAAGTCCTAAGTGGAGTGTGGCACCGGCATGCAGGCTCCGCTTGAAACCACCACCACTCTGAACTAAGTCATTTTTATTTAAAATGTAGAAGGCTTCCTCTCCCACTGGCTCACGGCAAGCAAAGCATAAAAATGTTCTTCTGAAAGTACATGCTTCCTTTGTCCTCAATGCTTAGGCAAGAACTTTGTGGTATACGCAGCAAAGTTCAACGTACAACGTGTTCTTCACACTGTCTGATAAGCTGTTTTACCGAGCTGTCATCTCAAGATACAACAATTTCGGCTATGACAGTTGGCAAGAATTTGGAAACTGATAGATGAACGTTTGGGAGAAAGATCTTGCACAAAGACAAGAGCCACCATCTTTGCTTGCCATCTGGAGAAACCGCATATTCATAGTATAAGCCTCCCAGCAGATATGGGATGTTTTTACCTAGAGAACCTAAAAAGTGTAAATTCTTAGCAGACTCTAGCAAAAGGGAAAGCTATCCTTTGCAGGAGGCACTACAGTAAATAAACCTGAACAGCAAAGAGATACAACCTTCCTGGCAGGAAAACACATCCTCCATCTTTTTAGAATTTAATAAGTCTGTTTTCAAAGGTGTCTCTCACTACTGTCAGCTACCAAAAAACCCCAAACATGTAGCAACATTTACGTCTCCAAGTGTTTCACTTCAGATTTGCTGTGGTTGTTTATCCCCAACAGAGAGCCCATAGCGAGTGTTATACAAGAATTATCACATTTAATCTACAGAAAATAGGTTTTCCAAGACAAATTCTGTTTCAGCTCACTGACATACCATTACATCTCCACAGAAATCACAATGTACTAATATTTAATGACCACAATCACAGACTCAAGAGCAGTTTTGGTACAGAAAATGGTCACAAATGCACAGACAACTGGAAGTATCTCACCTAATGTGGCAGCTGCTGCAAGCCCGGCTGCGTACGGATCTGTTCCCGGTGGAGCGGCGCTGATGATGTACGGATTGGGGACAAAGGCAGCAGGAGCTAAACCTGCTGAAAACATACCTGTCAGTAAAAACAAACTTAACTAGAACTGAAGCCCTACCAAAATACCTCCGGCTACCTGGCTGGCAAACACAAAAGCTCAAGTTGCTTTAGTATTTTCAAGCTTTTTACAGGTTGTTTTCTACAGGGAGTGAGTAACCACTGCCTTTCATTGACTTAAGGAAGTTCTACAAAGGCAAGCGTAGGGTTCTGCACCAGTACAGGTGAGGGGCTGACCTGCTGGAAAGCGGCTCTGTGGAAAGGGACCTGGGAGTCCTGGTGGATGACAGGATGACCACGAGCCAGCAATGTGCCCTTGTGGCCAGGAAGACCAATGGCATCCTGGGGTGCCTCAAGAAGAGTGTGGCCAGCAGGTCACAGGAGGTCATCCTCCCCCTTTACTCTGCTCTGCTGAGGCCGCATCTCAAGTACTATGTCCAGTTCTGGGCTCCCCAGTTCAAGAAGGACAGGGAACTGCTGGAGAGGGGACAGCAAAGGGCTACAAAGATGCTCAGGGGGCTGGAACATCTTTCTGATGAGGAAAGGCTGAGGGACTTGGGTCTGTTTAGTCTGGAGAAGAGAAGGCTGAGGGGGGATCTCATCAATGCTTAGAAATACTTCAAGGGAGGGTGCCGGGAGGATGGCACCAGTCTTTTTAAAAAATAGTCTATATACAATAGACAAAAATAGTCTATATACAATACCCATACTTGCTCGGGTATCTCTGCGGCGCAGACAGACCCTTACTGTTTAGGTGACTATTAACAGCAGCTAGATATTAACATTAGCTAATTGCTTGTTACTGTTCTGTATTTTCTATATCAAGTTAATCAAGAACCAGTTTACCCTACTTTCTGAGTTCCAGCCCCACTACACAATACCAGTACTTCAATAAACTAGTTTGGAAGGAGCTCAGGAGCGCACAGACAACACCGCAGGGCGCTATCGCTGCCGTGCAGGCATTCCCTGCCTCTGCAAGGAAACAGTTTAATCATTAGAGAAACTACCGGTGGGCGGGAGGGGGGCGTGGAGGGGAGGTGAAGGTGAAGGTGGGGAAGTTAAAAAGCTAAATAATTTTAATTCAGGTCTATCGCCAAACTCCAATAAGCACACAAGTGCACTGCACGGAGCTGAGAGAGTCCCAACACATTGGTATTGGGCTTTCGGGTAGGAAGAACTACCACTTAAATTGTTTATTGTGCTAGAAATGTTTAATCCTGAGATAGTTTAACTCCAATCATCCTTCTGCAGTTCTCCTGTTTTTCTACATACAGGATTAAGTGCTTTCTTCCCAGTTAATCTATACTGTTTTAATAATATGCATCATGTGTTTGCATAAATTACATCTTTAACTTAAAGTCAGACCCCAGGCAGCTGAACCACAGGAAGCACATTCAGGTGTAGATTGAATTGTGCATTTTTCCCCTCACTCCACTGTGCCGCTTACCCCCATTCATGCCTCACTCAGAGCAAGCGAGTACTTCAAAACGCTCTCATTACTGAGCAGCACTTTCAGCAAGGGCAGGAGTGTCATTCCTGCCAGACATGAACACTCTAGAGCTTTTAAAGTGTGCAAGAGATACCTCCAGAATTTTTCAAGTAAATCTTCAAACAATACAATTCTGCTTGTGTGTCCATTACCAGTTGGAAAAGCATTATTTATGACTCTCTAAAACCTACCAATCCTTTTTCTCTGCTATGTTCCCGACGTAGTCTGAGGACTAACGGATGTCCAGTAAAATGTAATGTATTAAATGCGAGACTTACCTATGTGAGGCTGATGGGCAGCTGCCAACGCGTACTGCTGCTGCTGCGCCGCTGTTAGTTGTTGAACAGCAAGGGCATTCGGTCTTTGGAACAACTAGAGGGACAAAAGCATAAATATGGTCCTTTACTCATGCACAAAAAGCATTCTCTTACTTCCCTTTAAAGCAATTTCTTTACACTAGATTTATTTTCACAACTACAGACACTCCTCTTTAAAGGGAAACATTTCAAAAGGAATTGAAAAAAAACCAAACCCCTTTGAAATCAATTGCCCATGATAATCCATCCGAAAAAAAAAAAAATAAATTTCTGAAGTACAGCTAAACCACAGCCAGGGTTTTCTCTGCTATTCTCTGCACAATGCCTGAAAGCCATTTTCTGCCCAGCTCCTCAAACACCCAACCCCTAACTGCAGCCTGTGGATCACCAGTAGCTGCCAAGAGCACTCCCAGATCTTGAATAACACCGAGTAGAGTGAAATCGCCATTACACCAGTGGACAACCCGTGTGACTCTCCCATGCGGTGTGAAGGGGCAAGCAGGACGGCAGGCAGGCTGCAGAGCGAGGTGTGGGAGAGCTGATGCACTTGAGGTGGCTTCAGAGCCAGCTGAAGAGCCATCAGATGGGATGCCAGGCTCAGGAGCTCACAAACCCCTGGACAGCATGCTTCCTTTACCCGCCAGCCTTCCACCTCCAGCATCTCCTGGGTGCATCCAGGCAAGGGGTGGAAATTCTTCTTTGCCCACAGACAGAAACCAGACCAAGGGACTTCTGGTTAAGTCATCCAAAGCATATACAAGTTTGCCTCTTAGGGAGCAATGGGCAATGTTACTGAGAACAGTCATTCTCAATAAGAAAAAAAAAAAAAAAAAAAAGAGAGGATTACCCTAGTCTT